>JABJVR010049153.1:0-22640 GCA_025773905.1 Chitala chitala | reverse complement strand
TTTGGTTATGTTATACTCTGTGTCTGTTCTTGCATACAAAGGAGTATATATGTGTGTGTGTGTGTGTGTGTGTGTGTGTGTGTGTGTGTTTGCAAAAACCTGTCTTTTTGCACATGGCAAAGCACACAAATTAGAATCCAAAATGTTTTAAATAAATATGACTAGCAAGTAATATCCATATTTTAACTGCCTGCCATTCAATGTAAAGTTGAGGACCTTGATTCTTGTTATCTGCTTTCTACTAAAGAGAATTATTTAACGGTGCAAAGCATGGTTGGATATTTTTCATATGTGAAACCTCAGGAATTACAGACATTACACATAAGGTGACAACACTAAGTGTCATTAAATAAACAGTCAGCTTTGAGAAATTTAACATTTTAAATTTGTAAACTAAAACATATAAAGCTTATATTTATAACCAATTACTTTTTTGTACATCTCTCTATGTGTTAATTCTTTACAGTTATCTAGGATTGCAACAAAAATGCCTTCCGATATCTATATGACTCTTAATAGACATCACATTCACAAAAAAGACTTTGGGGCGGTAGGGGGGTGTGGTTTACAGTGAGACTCAATTTGGAACACATTCCAGGTGGAATCTATTTCTGGACCAGCTAATGACGCTCTGTGTTACCTCAGTATTAGTCACTGGGTCCTTTTATTGAGTAACTCAGGGAGCACACAGAATACCAACAGCGCTGATTTCACACACTGGCTGATTTGTAGCATGTCTTCTTGGTCTGCAGTTATCATCTCTACATTCTCTTGGCTTGTTTTTTTCCAACTGTGTCATTTTACACACATGCACACAGTCTCTCTCTCTCTCTCTCTCTCTCTCTCTCTCTCTCTCTCTCTCTCTCTCTCTCTCTCTCTCTCCCTCTCATTACTTGACAGTGCTGTGAGGGTGGGTTGTACAGAGGATCTTTGTTATCTACCACTGCACAAGTTCCACTTTTGCACATGGACAATGACTCACAGAGTGACTCAGAATGAACCAAACTTTACCTTTTTTCTCAAGGTCTTCTGAAGCATTACAGTGTTCCGAAACTTTTCAAGTATTAAACACTGACCTTGGGAAAACCGATAGGAGTAACAACTTTTCTTTGCTAATTACTCACACATTGTTTTGGGGGCTTGTACTTTGACACACTTGGTAAACAAAATTACTTTAATAATTCACTGACGTTGATATTACATTACATGATAAATCCACAGGAAAGGAATTAATTGTCATACATCTCCTGAATTATTTATTACCGTATGTTCTGCACTGCAGTAGAAGCTAGCACATAAGCAGTACAAAATCTGAAGAAATACATTTTTGACTGTGGGTATCTCTTAAACAGCTGTTTCCCTGGTTGCTATGTTCAGTATCTGTTAAACAGCTGTTTCCCTGGTTGCTATGTTCAGTGTCTCTTAAACAGCTAAATTACCTCATCACAGCTATGTGTAGCTGTTTAGTCTTTGGGACAAGAACCATGGAAACCAGTAAAAACAATCCAAGTGCAAACTAAAAACAGTTACAAGTGCCAGAACTACAATTTTACCAAACAATTACAATCAACGAATAAGAAGACATTTTGGCACAGAGGGAAAGTAGTGATTAACAAATTCATCACTAAATGTCTGACAACTAATGAAAGGATACTGAACTTCAGAAACCTTAACATTGCCAATAAATGGACAATTAAAAAATACAGAATTTAATAACTGAGAATGTCAAGATCTTTCTACCTTACCTTATTTACCTCAGATACCCAATAATTTAAATATATTCTTATAGAGGAGAAAATATTTTACAGTTCAGTTAATTTTAATGAAATATGTTACATTTTGCTGTTCTGTACATATGCACAAAACAGGAAACATAACTGAAATATAAGAAAAAGCAACTCAAGAGGTGACAACAACAACATGATGCTTCTTAGGTTTTGAATAATGTTTTTGAGTAATAATAAAAATCTCTTGGGTATCTTTGTGAGACTTTGGTACTCTGGAGCAGGTTGTGAGGGTGACTCACAGGAGGTTTGTGAAGCCAATGCTGAGAGGGTGGGTGGTCTTTCTTTTCCTGAGAAAGCCAATATGTCCATGTAGAAAAAGATACAGTCTGAGGGGTTGTTTTGCAGAGGGGTGGCAAATTGACCACCACCAGTCCAGCTTTTAAAATCCAGAAGATATTTGGTTGCAGCTCTGACCCAGTCAGGGTCTTCATCGAGAATTTTGGTAAAGGCACAACCAGGGGAGTTTCTGGCTATTGAAAAGATCAGGGGCTAAGTGAAGTTTGCCAGGGGCTTGTCTGGTGCCTTGCTATAAAAACCCCTCCTCTTCCAAGGTGACAATATAATATTATTATTATTATTATTATTATTATTATTATTATGGGTAGGACAGATTCATTTTACTTGAGTTACGTCAGCCAATATTTTGTGAAATTAAACCAAATAAACTAAAAATAAATGCATTTCACAAGGACATGTTTTACTTGTTTTCAGTTTTAGAAGGTTAAATGTTTAATGTCAGACACACTGTGGAGCTCCTTATGGTCCATGATAGTTATGTGCATGTAAACTTAGAGCTGCTCAGAAGAACAGCATGTCCACGCCAGGTATATGCTTTAAACAGGAGTGATGAGGATGATTCCAAAGGTGTAAAAGGTGTTTGCCATCTGCTTGAGGGAGTTAATTAAATTAAAAATCTCAATTTAGCATCAAATTTATTTACCGTTTTGTTTCTGAGTTTTGTTGATGTAGATCAAATTATTAAAGGTTTATATTGAGATTCAGCTGGAATTATTTTTAAATAGAGGAGAGCAAAAAATTGTAACTGTGTGCATGTTTTACCTGCTCTGCAGTTCTAGGACTGAAGTCTTTTTATAGTTACAGAAATTCACTGAGCCACATACGACTCCTGGTAGTGTCAGCTGAGTGCAGCTGAATTAATGTCCATTAATGTCCAGCTTCATCTGCTTCAGTGTTCAGTTCCTCAGACAGCATGAGCATGACGTTTGACCATTACACAATGAACATTTTAAAGTACAATATCCTACGTTCTCCTACATGATGTTTGTGAACCTGGCTCCAAGGACACTGTTTGTCTTTGGAATTGTTTATTCAAAGTAATCAGTTTCCGTATATTTTGCTATTGGCTCTGATTACAGAGATTTTTTTTCTGAAACAACTAATAAGTCTTAATATAATAAACCTGGTAATAATTATTGATTACCAGTTATATTTAGTTTTTAGGAAATGAAGATAATTCCCATAACAGATGAAAATCCACTATACTTCCATATGATTAAATTTATTTTCTAATAATATAGAATTTTTTTTTTTTTTTTTTTTTTTGTAATTTATAAACCATGGAAGAATCCAGACTCTTTTCCATGTTAATATTGAAATACAAATAAACTGATTTAAGTCTTGATGAAAGATGTATTTGTCTCTGATCTCTGCCACACCCCCCTCGTTAGCACCTGCCAGCCATGAGTGATTAGGAAACAGTGCATAAAGACCCATGGCAAACTGCTGCTAAACATGAAGTGTTGGATTGTTATGTTTACTAAGTGTTCTTTCTCCCTGGTGTCTAAAGTCCTCTGCACCATTTGTGCTAACCTGAACCTAGCTGCCTCACTCATCCCTGTTGTCTTTTTCCAGCCCCTGTCCTCATCATGGAATGACTGTCCTGGCTCCCTGAACTTTCACCTGTTCTCCCAGATCATGTTCACAGATAGTGTCTTGTATTACTGATTCATTGAATAAATGTACTGGCTCTGCAAAGAGGATCCTGACTCCCTGAGTACCCTGTCCTATCTTCCAGTCTCAAAAGTTTTTAGAAAAAGCCTACCTGTCTATCATCAACCCTGGCTCCAGATCCACCTTGATTTACCTCCATTATTTAACCACATGCCATCTTCTTCTATAAGATGCCACTAGGCAATGTGTGAGAAATGAGAAATTCCTTTCTGTATTATGACTATTGATTCTGAAATGTGGACATGGTGGATGAATGTGTTCTCTTCATTGTATCTTTCTTTTTGCTAAGGGAAACCAAGTTTTTTTTCCTGATAAAAACCAGAGTCTGCTCTGTGGACTGCTGCAAAGTATGTTGGAAATAAAGGGTGCCAGGGTCTACCTGTAATATACGCTTATGCACTGTCATTCCTCTTTGTATAGTTAAGGCTACATTATGTATGTGTGCTAAATTAACTGAATGGGCATAATATTAATGGGATGATAATATAAGGAATGTATGATTAATTTTCAGCAAATGCTAGCAGCTGAGATTTCTTGGATGGAAAAAAGTACCTAATAAAATAGTAACACTAATTAGTTTGCATTTCTTTAAAAGCCCCTGGTGGCTTAACAAAAGCCCACTAGTTCTTACTGTCTGTTGCATGCAAAAAAAAAAAAAACATCCCCTTTGTCTTGCACAATGGTATCACGGAACTACTGATGAATTAATTGAGCAGATTATTCATTAACAAAGAAGAATAGCTAGTTTTCATGCATTAACAAACAATCCCTTAAAGGGTTTAAATAACAAAAGGAGCCAAATATATTTCCTCATTAACAAACGTTTTTTTTCAACGGTATGATGTTTTTCATTCAGTACTGTTGACATATACTATATATAACTATACTGTAAATCACACAAAACACAATTAAGATCATGAGTGCTTGGTACAATGATGGAAGAACATTATGAATAGCAAAATATGTTAATGTCAGGAACCCCAATTTTATCCATTGCAAACATAATTACTGAATTTATGTGCCTGTAAATGAAACGAAGAAAGACAACATATCTTCATTACCCATTTTCAAAGGTTGAGTTTAATAATGTTATTCAAGTTCAGAAACAGCAAAACCTTTTAACGAAGAGAAATCCACGTCATCTCACAATGTTACCTCGGTAACACCATTTTGGTACTGAATGTTATGCATGGATATTAATATGAGACAGATAAAGCAGATTTTTATGCCATATTGTTAAAGTGAAACGTATACATTATTCTGTCACCTGCCTCCACTGCAGTTACTTATGTGCCAAATATATCTTTAACTATTTTTAATATATTAATGAGGCACATCTTAAAGGTTTTCGGCAAAAAACGTAAATGGAAAGACAGTGATGTTCCCATTGTAGGGTTTTTATTTTCACCAAATTTATGGTGTGACTGACTGAGTGAATGAAATGTATTGATTATTCTCCTCCTAACCAAGTTCTGCAGGATCATGCTGCGACATGGTCTGCTTCTGTATTGTTACAAGTATGGCTCTATGATTTCCCTCCTATTGCACACTCTTCTCTCACTCTCAGTGTACAAGCTGTGCTACAAAGAAGAGAAAATGGTTTCCATGGATACAATCATCAAAAGGTCACCTTCAGGAAGTTCCTCTTTTGTGCACAAAGCGATGCCATAATAATGGGACTTCCTTGAACGGCTGATAAAATGGACTTCATTATGTTGTTGGGTTCTTTTTCATCTGCCAGTTTATTAAGATGGGGAACAAGGGCCTGTGACGTCACCATGTTGGTACACAGATTTTTATTAAAGGGCACCTAGAGCAGCTCTTATCATAGAGCATGTCTTCTGTTCACATAGTACTTAAATTCATCCTCCTTGTATTGTGCTCACTGCATGAAATAAATACAGGTGTGAATTAATAAGATATGTGAGAAACAAGACAATCAACAGAAAGTAAGAATGGCTGTGACATGTGGTTACTTTATGCTTCAAATGGAGGATGCAAGAAGAAGAAGAAGAAGAAGAAAAATAGAACAAGAGTAAATGGTGGGCTGTTTAGTCCCACAACAAAAACCCACATGACAGAAATTGGCATTCAGAATTTTCTGAATAACTTAAAAACAGCCTTGAACTATTTACACAGTTGAAATTTCATCAACACTGTGGCTGAGGGGGACTCACAGTACACTGTTAATATATTCATGTTCTAGTGTCCACGTCTTGTCCATTCAGTTGAAATTTGACCATTTGTAAATTAATCTCTGTATAAAGATGCATTTTTAAATTCTTTTCTAGTCCGCTTTTATAAAGTCTTAAAGTGAACATCGTCCATTTACACTTTGAAAGGAGCAAAAAGGTGTAAAAAAATAAATAAGATGTTTCATTGACACTGTCTGAATTGTATTCCACTTGTATTCTGTGAGACTGACACATTTCCAGTGTTTTCAATGCAGCATGTGTTAATTAATCAGCCTTTTTTTTCCAAGTTTTTTTTTTTAGGCAGTAAATAATTAATAAAGGTTACTTCCAGAGCTCTCGCATTGAAATAAATTATGCATTCAAAGCATAAAGAAAAGATTTTGCATATAAGCATCACAAAATGCACTTCTACAGTTAATTATGCATCTTAAATTAACAATAAAACCTGTATATAAAAGTCACAGCGTGTACCTCATTTTATAATGTTCCACACGTGTATAAGTTTGACATTTCAGAACGTGACAAGAACATCTGTTTGACAAGTATATTAAAGAAACACAGACACAAATCAAATGTTGTTGAGCATAGCAGCTGCTTCTTGAATTTTGAAGCATTTCACAAGATCTACTAATATGCAGTCAAAGCAATTAGGTGAGAACTAGTGACTGACTTTGGGAGGCTGGATCTCTGCTTACAACCATCAAGCACATGGCAAACAACAACTCAAACTGATCTGTTTGATCTAAAAGTACTTGTCAACTGTTTACATAAAGCAAAATTTCAAGTACAAATTTAAATGAAATTAATGGGTTCATTTTACACAAAATAATACATTTTAATTAAATAATAAATGTGTTTTATGTATGACAACAAAATAGATAAAAATTCACAATATTATAAAATTTATAATTATGAAGTAGTTAGAATCTAAGTTAGCATAAAATACTGTTGGCTTGCAGGGAAATAAAAATTAAGCACACAAACTGAAATTTTGTCAAATACAAAAACACAGATGGTAACCTGTCCAATTCATGCTGAAAAGTGCTGTATTTAAAACTAATAATATGTCCCTGAAATGTCAGGTCATTTACCTGTGGCTCTGTGAGAAGGCTTTGGGTAGCATTTTCAGAGAGATTCAGCTGGTGAATAGTGAAATTAGTTTTTCTGTTTTTTCTATTAGACTCGGGGAGAAGCCTCAAATATAAATAAAGTAGACATGGCTTTTCGGAGATAAATAAAAAAACAGAAAAACTCTTTTCAGTATTCACTACCTGTATCATGTGCATTTCTCTGCAAATATATACACAATATAGCTAGTTAAAATGGATTGTAATCTTTAAAAATCCCCTCTATTTCATGCAGTGCTTAGGCAAAAACTGGTAAAAGTATGGTGGGAAATTTGCTTATCCATCCACAAGTAAAGGTGTAGATAATAAATACCTTTAATACTTGTAACACTGATAGTGTGACGATTGTGTGAAGGCTAAGTGCTAATGCTTTCTGGCACTAAATTTGTGCCTCACTACTACTTTACATACTAATGTGAAGTGAACCTTCTACTAAGTTCTTCATGAACACATATGACTGTTGTTTAGACAATCTGTTTATTATCGGCTTCAGCTGTTGATTTGCACTGCTATATCACTGAACCATTAGTGCCCTGCTGGCCACCGTTGTCACACTCTGTGTAAGCAGCAGAAACATCTCCTCGCATGTGTGCACACGCTGGGTACAAAAATATCCAGCCTGTCTGCTCATCAGTCCCGCACAACGTCACTACAGCGGTGAGACACGGGTCGCTGCAATCACTTGGGAGCAGGGTTGTCCTTTGTATCAGCGACTCTTTACACATGCTGCCGTTGGATTCCAGATATTGATCACCACATGGAGCTAAGATTGCGCAAAAGTTTTAATGACATTCTCTATGAATCTTCCCACACTCTAAGTCTATATGCCAGTTTGACATTTGTGTACATGTGGAAGGAAGCATTTCAGTGTTGGGGGAGCTATCTTTACCATCACAGTTCTTCTATCCATTTACCATACTGCCTACCTACACAGGGTCACAGGGGAGCCTGGAGCACAAAGTGGAAGACTTCCTGGACAGGGTGCCAACTCGCAGCAGGGCAAAATCGCACACACTATGGGCAATTTGGAAATACCGATCAGCCTATAACGCATATCTTTAGAGTTGAGGAGAAAACCACAGTAATCCAGAGGAAATCCCCAAAGCACAGGAACAACAAGTAAACTCCACGCACACACACACACACACACACACACACACACACACACATACAGGGCAGAGGCAGAATATGAATCCCCAACCCTAGAGGTACAAGGAGTGCTAACCACCAAGTGCTAAACACCAAGCTACCGTATAGCCCTTATCATGGCATTTTTTCCTATGTCATAATTTGCTTCAGTCGATATGCATTTACATTTATTCATTTAGCAGATGCTTTTGTGTAAACAACTTACAATGATACAGTCTTGCTTGTATTGGAACACTGATGTGCAATACAGTAACAATACAAAAGCAAATATCAAATATGAAATATCTCAGCACGGAGCCCTTCTGTTACAAGAAGGAAAGACACTTGGTATCAGTCCTGTGTTAAAATAGGTTAAAATATGCCACAGCATGTGCCGTCAGTGGTCAATGTGCAAGGTCATATACGATTTTGGAAAAGATGAAAATTTCCTTATTAGCATGAAGCTCACTAGACTGTTGAGGATGATGTTTTAAACTGTGTTTGTTTAACTCAGAGAAAATGTACCAATTTCCTTTCAGAGCTCTGTGCATATTGAAAGGAAGACATGAACCAGATGTTAAATTATTAAATTGCAAACTGGTAATAATAAGAGGTCACTGTTTGTGCAGTTAGAGCAGTCTGATATGGACACTGTGGGACTGTTCGTTCTCTCCATATTGTATTAGCGGAATCACAATGCCCTCTTCTGAGAGGCCCTTATGCTCTATAGATCTTTTGTTCTGCCACCAAATGTATTACTGTGTTATACTAAAGAACAGAAAGATGGAACTCCTATGACCTCAAAGCACAGCTAACCACCGATAAATGACACCATTCAGAGTCCCATTGCTTTTGCTGTTATGTACATTAATTTAATTGCATGTCAGTTTAAAAGCAATCACAGACAACTGGAGTACATGAAAAGTACATGTAGTACATGTGACATGCTGAAGATCTGAAGAAAAACGTGAATATGTATATATTAATAATATGAATATATAGCAGTAGTCTGAAGTGTGGCCAAAATTTCTCATTATATGACATAACTGTTTTCACTCGAAAATGACAACTTGTAAATAAATACACAAAAAATGTCAAGAGATGTACAATGTAAAATTTATATGAATAACAATGCAAGAATATTCATATCTGAGCATAAGTATTTGACTCCTTAAAACAGACACCTTATTAAAAACTTGTTACTAAAAATATTGTAATAAACCCTCAAGAACTTCACAGACTAAAAGGCTTTGGGTGAAGATTTTATTCAAATTCACAAGATTTCCAGTTTCAATTTGAAACCCAAATGTTAGATGTATTGGGCTTTTGATTATATACGTATAGTGAAAAGCACAGAAACGTGTTTAAATTGTGATTTCAGTGAAATGTACTCAAACGTTTAAATTGTAATGCTGCGTGTGTTCCGATCGAAAAAAAAGTCTAATTTCATAAAGACCAAATATTGAAAATATTGGTTGTAAACATATATACATTTGTCTTACAGAGCAACAAAAACCGTGCTTGTAAATATAGTAAGTGAATTACCTTACAAATCATGTACTGCTTTTTAAACGTGGGCGTTTGTTTGTATTTGTAATCATCGTCATGAGAAAGAGATTTATACTGACAATATCGCCTTCTAGTGGGCATAACTCAAACTGTTACAAACATAATGTTACACACACACACACACAGAGAAAATCAGTGGAGATGTTCTCAATTGCTAATGCCCTTTACAATGAGTAAGAATAAATAATATTTATTCAAGCTTATCTATAAGTAGAAATGTAAGTAGAAATGATAGTTTTAATTTTGAAATGCATTCAGCTTGAAGATGTGACAGTTCTTTGCACAACAACATATATAATTATGTAAGAACAAATTAGTTATAATAAAGATTCTCAAAATAAATATTCAATAAAAATAATTAGAAACGTCTGAACATTTTTTTATTCTATATTGCAACACAAATTTTTCACTACATACATCTATGATACTGAAAATCATCCTTTTGTAAAGCATCACTATAAAATGAGCACTTTAAACTTCAAAACTGCTACAATCAGCACCAAAAGAGACATTAAAACTAAGCACTAGTATCACACTCGTTGCTTTTTATACACTATGCACGTTTGACACAGTTTGTACCTTTGATACATTTGTGGCAAAGTATTTCTCTTTGATTGTCTGACTCATGGCAAAAAAAGTGTGTGACCTCACAGTATATATATATATGTCATCATTACTGCTGCGTGGACACCAATGATAACCTCAGCGAAGCGAGCGAGGTCACAGCATAGCATATTAACATTTAAATATAACATATTGTTTTTAATAACATACAATGAGATTAGCCAGAAGCTATCTATTTTATTTGTTCTACCGTCTTTGTTTGTTCCTCACAAACTGAGTTAAAACAGCACTCAGGAGCGGCTCTAATTGTCCTATAATCATTTAATAATAAATGCTGAACCTTCAGGAAACAAAGTAATCAGGTTAATACCGTAGCTACCGAATTTTAAATTTACTTTTTTTTTTTTTTTTTTTAATAATAGCTGTTAAAGCGCATTTGTCTTAACTGTCAACTAATACATAGGGACCATTTACAATAGGCCAGGATGGCACCAATGTTGAAACATTAGTTACAAAAAATCGACTCCAGTTAATCACGCAGTGATACCTTCCAAATATTTATTATGCCAGAAGATGATTAATGGAACAGAGTGACAAAATAATTGACTGTGAATGCCTAAAATTCCTTCATTTTAAATAATGTGCTGCATATATTAAAGCAATGTCCAACCTACCTACTATGTTTAATATACATATCTAAACTGGTATTTATAAAAAAAATGGACACTTGACACATATTTATGGTAGGCATCCATGAATTATGCAGGTTAATACCTGACCTATAATACATTTTACATTTTGTGTTTTAATAAAACGGTAATGTAAAATTACTGTCACTCGCATGGTTATTTGTAGTTTCCTGTATAGTGGGCAGTGAGCCTGTAAGAGATGGCTTTAATATACGTGTGCTTCATCACTGGGCTGAACTCCGCTCTCTCTTTTATTCTGAGCTTGAATGGGACCCTGTGCTTTTGTAGGCACTATAACAAGCGGCCTTGTTCTGATTACTAAACCTCATTTATGTCTATGTACAAAAATGTTTTCATCACTTGCAAGCAATGTATATAGGCATTTCCGTGCCACTGTAGGAACTGTGATTATTGTTTTTATAGACAAAAACATTATGTCCATAGGACTACAGTAACAACAGATTACAGAACTGTGTAAATTAAGGCTCCCTGTTCATTTGAAAATGTTAAAGACTTTTTATTCCAGCCAGCAAACTTAGAAAGAGGACTGGATAAGTAGTGCTATAAAGGATAAGTGGATAAGTAGTGCTATAAAGCTCTTTTCCAGTCTCTCGCCAGTTACAGCACTTTAACCCCCATACACACAAATGTTGCAATATATTGCAAAATCAGATGATGAACACAAAATAGCTTAACTATATTTTATTTTAGGGCAGCAAATGCTAGTAAAGTATGTGGCATGTATGTATAGCTGAACAAAACATACAATGCAGTTTCTTAATACCAAAAAATATCCACTCTAGCATTTCCACTCTGAAGGCAAGGCACACACACCACCATGTTTTAACCACTTCCAAAAAAGCTCTTGTTGTTATTCTGCACACAGACCCGCTCGGCTAAGTTGAGCCTTTTAAAACAAGTGCATTAAAAAAAAGCCACACGACTACTAAGAGTACTATGCTGTTTGGAGCCAAGCATGCCCCCCTTCCCTCTGACCCCCCAAGTCTGTAATTGGTCATTTATTTAAATGGCCTCAGACTGGGGATTAGGGATGCAGTCTTGCCATCATGATGGGAGGCTCCGGGGCTTCCTGACCATCAAAAGCACCGGGTGCTATAGGCTCTGGCGCGTTGCCGTGGCAGCCACTGCTTGGTAACTTCCACTCGCGGCTCTAGCCCAACCCCTCCCCCCTGCAAACCCGCTCTCTAATTACGCCTTTTTGCACTGCCAGGCGGGCTCGGAGAGCCGGGTGGATGGGGCGTTTGTTGCTTCGCACCGGCGCACAGCAAAGTAAATGAGTTTAGTGCTTTGTACCTCTCAGAGCACCTGCTGCCTTTAGCTTGCGTCCAGTTCCATCGGGGGATTTTGGGTCTCTTCTTACAGGCTAATCCCCCTGACACCTGTCTTTGGATTTTTTCCCTTCTCTTTTTCTTGGAACCAGGGAATGAAATGGTGCTAAGAATTAATAGGTTTTTCTTTTACCTCAGGGCCACAAATGCGCACTCTAGCAAGATGGATAAAACTATAGTTTGGTTTCTGTCTGTGCAGGCTGTTGCAATGTCCTTAATAACCTACAGGTGTTTTTAAATGTCTGTGAGGACAGCTACAATGAGTGTCTTTCTTATTAATGCCAAACCGATTATTTTTTCTGATTAAATGCTTAAAGTCAAGTATGATATAAAGCCAGCATAAATACTGCATAGTTTCTCTAATGTCATATGAAACTAACTTCTATTGCCTTTTCAGTCACAAACTCATGGAAAAAGTGCGTAAAGCTTTGAGAAAAATTTGAAAGCATTTGGAAAAAAAAAATGTATGTTAGCATCTGACACCAGATAGTTGTTCTTAGAAATTTCTCAGGATCTGACACAAGAAAGCTGTTTTCAGAGATTTCTCAGTCATGATCACTTAGTTAAAAGTCTGAGAGGTCATTGCAAAGACACTTTTGCATTCCTTCTTTTACAGTGCTTGTGTTTAAAGGTATAGAGTCATGCAACACATATGCTCTTCAATTTCATTGTTGCAAACTAAAAAAAAAAAACTAAGAATATGACTGTCAGGTTTAACTTCAAATATAGCCAATAAGGAAGCAGAACACTGGTCAAATTTACAGCTGTGATTGTGTGGATATTAACCATGTATTTTGGAAGGCATTTCTATAGAGGTTTCAGAATAAAAAAAAAATGTACTCATCTGAAAAATTTCCAAGAAACTGCAAACGTGGGCCTACTGTGCTCTCACTAAATTATAACTGCAGACTTATAAAAAGATATCTTTCAGTATCATTGTAAAACATATTACCAGTGATCTTAAGAAAATAAAGAACTACTGCATGAGGTAATAGTGCCTAGAATTTATTTTCTTAGAAATAATCTGATGGGACTTGGTACGACCCTTGGCCCTCATAAACTGGGACATCTGGTGACCAATAAATTTTTATGTGTTTTCTACATGGGGCAGCTGTAGCTGAACAGATGACCAACCATTCTGTTCTGTAATGATGGTGTCACAGGAAGTATTAAGCAGACCATGTCGCCCTTAAAGCTTATTTATTTAAATTTGATGCTATTAATCTTCATTTTCATTAATTAGCCTTCGCTACAGTATAGAAAGTAACACGGGTGTTTGAATTTTGTTTCAACACACTTTTTATATTACACTTTCTATCTTGATCATGTGATGTGGTTTTACACTAGCTCACAATACCTTGTAGAAACAAGAAGCTTATCAGCAAAAAGACAGACATTTCTCATTGTTAGAGTGTTTATTTTCTTTCCTCTGAAAATCTTTTGTTAATTTGTGGAGATTGAATTTCTTCCCACCGCATTCCTAGATTGTGTATTCGGTTTAGACACAATTATACACGATCGAGCGTCGGAGGAAATAAAGTTTGATCACTGTGTTCTGAACACAATCATTTAATGAGATCTGATCCGGTGTCTCAGGATAAATGTATTTACAGCTTGCAGTTAGACAGCGTTTTTGTAGGCCCATCAATATTCT
Organism: Chitala chitala; assembly: GCA_025773905.1. Taxonomy (NCBI): domain Eukaryota; kingdom Metazoa; phylum Chordata; class Actinopteri; order Osteoglossiformes; family Notopteridae; genus Chitala; species Chitala chitala. The sequence goes on along the minus strand of JABJVR010049153.1, from coordinate 8,607 downwards.
AAAAAACCATTTTCCAGCAACAATGACTATAGTCAATTAAGCATTCAAATCAGTGTATGCTAAACAAAGGACAGTGAATGTTTTCACCAGAGCCTCTGAACACATCTAATTATTAAAATTTGGAATATTACATACAAACACACACTGACATAGGCGGCGTGGTAATAAGGACATTCTGTCAAATGCCAGAGCGGCTGGCCAACCTTGTGTGGGCGGCCATCAATCCCACTAAGTTAGGTAACATGTGCCTGTTATATTGGGCTGCTTTGAGTCAAACTCCAGGGCTGTTTTCAAGTCCCAGTCCATCCCTGCACACTGGGAATCTGCTTTTTTATGAAACTAGGTGCAGTAGCAGAATCCTTATTTATTTTATATAATCTAGCATTCTAAATACAACCAGATAAATTTGACCAGCCCAAGGTGGTGTCAGCGTAAACACAGAACAATGAATCCTTAATTTAAGAAGCTTCGCCTCTACAACTTTGAGGCTATTGCAGCCATGCCCAACAACAGACTTGTTTTGGTCCCTCTTGTCTGTCATCACTTTGAGCTCAAAAATGACATCAGACTGAATAGATGTATTGTTCTCAGACCTAACTGGGTGCAAATTACATTAGATTGTATGAAAAGGCTCTGCATCCCTAGGAGATCTGTATCTGTTTTTAATTTGTCAGAATAACATTTTTCTTGAGGGCTCACATAGCTATATTGACATGTACCCTTCAATATGTAGGATACAGGGGCACCTTAAAGGGGTGGAAACCTAGGACAATCCCAAGGGCCTGTGTTTGAAAGTGGCCGCCAAAAATTAGAACATGCACAATATTGTAACATAACATAAAACCTAACAAAAAACCTTTCAGGGTTCAAAATCTCTGGTAGTGGTGCTGGTAAGATGAAAAGCATTTATATTAATACTGTAGTGACTGCCACAGGTGGCGGCAGGTCGGCTGCATTGACGATGACATCATCCCTAGATGTCGAAAGAGACGATTAGCTCTCAGCACTAAAAACTTGAGTCTTTGGCTCAGCGGCCTTATCCCTTGTCTTTGGTGCGGTTGACCTGAGTTTGAGCCCCACTCGCTCCCTTGGTCCGCTACAATACGTTAAATGCTACTAACAATAGCTTTTTTAAAGTATCAGATAATCATGAACTAAATCTTTCAAAATCACTTTCTTTGCCTGTATAACAGGAGTATTTAAGTGAACTATCACTTAAATTACATTAAGAATGATAACAGGATTTGCAAGAATTAAAACCAGGAATATCCAAATTACAAAATTAAGTACAATCTACTAATTATTATTTTTTAATCAGAGGTGTCTTGAAACATTTAACACAAATTTACTGTGAAAACTCCGTGGTTACAAGAAAAAACTCTGGTGGTCTGAAACTGACTGGCTGGCCCAGTACCTGTGGATATGTTATCATTATGATGTCCATCCATCCATTACTGAACAGCTTATCCTGTTTGGGGTAACTGGGAGCCTGGAGCCCATCCGGGGCAGCCCAGGGCAAAAGGCAGGGTGCACCTTGGACAGGGCATCATACCCATCATACAGCACACACACACAAAGGGCAACCTTGCAGGTGTGTGGCAACAGTGCTACACACTAAGCCACCAAGCTTTTTTATTATTAACTTTTAGATTATCAATGTAAACAATGTTAGATTGAAATTAAACCAGTCAGTGTGCTAAGTACCTGTGTACATCCCTGTACACATACTTGTAGTCTAGCAGGTCTTCTTGTTTGACATCTACAGTGTCACACTTGTCCTGTGCTGGACCGCAACACCATCCAGACATGTGGGGAGATAATCACTAAACATGAAGAGGGGCTAGAACAGATGCAGGAACTTTACAGGTAACACAGAAACACGAGAATATTTACAGCAGATGCAAATACAATAAGATGCAGTATACTGTGTGGGGAGTCTACATTAAAATATTTAAGCAAGATTTAAATAATAAGTCCACCAACAGGTAATCACTCACTATTCATTAAACATAATTTAAAAATAGAAATTTGTTTGTTTGAAAGTTTCCTTGCAATCCAAAATACGGTAATTTCAGACTAAAGAAATCCCTACACTTATTCATACATATTTCTGAGATACTAAATCTTCATCATCTTTAAGTCTGAAGAAAATTCTTGAGAATTATTTTAGTAAAAAAAAAAAAGAAAACATTTCCAAAACACCATGTGCAGTCATCTACAGCCTCTCAATAACGAACAGTGACATTTTAATGCATGTATGTAATTTTAGAATATCTTTCATCTACAAGCTTGCCAGTAGTTATGGTTACCAAAATGTATTTCACACATGCATCTAAAATCTCAAAGGGGCAGTCTGTCTGTCAAGTGCTGATTAGTATTTGGATGTATTTAAAAATAATAATAATAATAATATGAGGGTTAATGAAACTAAAAGAGATGTCTTGATTAAATGCCTCAGTCTCCCACTAACTGGAAAAAAGTTTAATGTAAAGCTGAAACAATTATTTCATGGAAGGAAAAGACACTAAAAGAGAAATACTAATTAATCTAGTTCTGCTCTGAATGTTGCATATATCACAATTAACTCCCTTTTGTAGTAATTGGAGGGGCATTAGGGCAGATGTTTTAAAGTCAGAAATCCTCAAAATAATAACAAAAAGATCTAAATCTAAGAAATTTGTTTAGATCTTTGACATAGAGGAATACATATTGGATATAGTAGTCCACAGAAAACAGTCCAAGATGGGGAAATGCTTCTTTAAAAGATGGCTAAATCTTAATTTTTTTATCTAGGCATTTCAGTGAATTGGTATGACTATGATCAAACTGTTTGTGAATAGAATTCAGTTTGATCATAGTCATACCAAAGCCCAATTCTATACATCTGATGGAAAAAAAATGATGAGTCTTCAAGTCTTAAGATTTATTTCCTAAATTGTTGACTAGTTCTGTTTTTCCAGTGGACTCCTACTTTTATTTTTATTTAGTTTTTTTTTACTTTTAAGTTTTATTTTAGCTAATAAAATGTGTCCACCTTATAATGTTTATTCCTGTATTTATATGATCGCTGTGTTTGGTAAATCTTGTTATTGCTAATTGTTATTGTTAATATGCAGAGAAAATCATGTGTTGGTGAGGGATGGACTGACCATGATAACACCATTGCTTTTTATTAAATTATGCATGCAAGTAAGGGGGGGGGTGATTACTGTGTTGAGGCAAAAGTTTGGAAAGTTTGATTAATATACCTTGGACCAGCTAACGTATTGATTTTGGATTATCGCTTTAAACCTGATGCTAATTGTAAATATTGTCTATGGTTTGGTTTTGTCTAGTTTTGTTTTGTTTCTATTAGCTGAATGTTGTACATAGGAACTAATCAAAATAAACCACCAGTTGCACCTCAATTTGTGGGAACCTCCTGGTTTTAATCCCAGTTCAGCCAGGTGTGTCCTTGAACACGACACTCAAATGCTAGCTCCCTGAGCGCCGCATGTGGCTGGCTGCCCACTGGTCCCTTCAGGGGATGGGTTAAATGCAGAGAAGCAATATCCCTCTGGGATTAATAAAGTACTATAAAATAAAAAAGATAACACAGAGGCGACTAATTGGCCATATGCTAATGGAGGCTGACAGCAGGGTGCCGTATAAAGCAGCCAGTGCTAGCTCTTCCACTAGGTGTGAGATGTCACCATATGGTTTAGCACTGGGGCTAAAGCTACTAGTGAAACAGCAGCAACAGTATTGGGATTGCAGGGACAAGCGAGAGGCAAAACAAGACCAATGATGGCTGGAAATGCATGGCCTCCAGCGACTGATGCAGGAACGAAAGGGTGAACGTGGGGTAGATGGGGATGCCAAAGAAACAAACGAAGGCCAGATAGGAAGCCTGGAAAGAGAATGTGCTGGCAAGCTGTGAATTTAAGCTCCTCCCTTTACAAGCTCATGAAGATGTGGAATATTTCATATTGTCATTTGAGAGAGTACCTACATTATGTAGATGGAATAACAGAGACTGGGCTACATGGTTGACCTCATTTTTAACTGGATGTGTTAGCATGGCAAATGTTGCCTTGGATATGGTGGATGCTTCTGACTATGCTAAAGTTAAACAAGCCATAGTACATGAATACAAGATTTAAGTTAAAGTTAAGGGTTAAGGACATGCAACAAAGCATCTGCTGAAGAAGCAGAAATCTTTTCTTGGAAGCATGGTGAGATCACAGCAGCTGGATTAAATGAGATCTGTTAATATACCATCGAACATGAGATCCCCGGAGTAGTGCCAGTGCTGTTTTAGGGTGAAACACACATGCATAAGTGCTCACACACCCCACAACAACACTCAGAAGACCCTGCAATATTACTGTTGGGTGAAGTAGGATATGCTCAGCCATAGTGTCAGAAAGAAAAATCCCATCAGACTTTAGCATCTATGCATGCTAGCATAGACAATAGTCTGCCACTGTGTCTTCAGTCTGTTATGCCTGTTATAAATGTTTTAGTTCATGGGAATAAATGTAGTTATTTAAAGGATAGGAATGGTCAAACATTCAGAAGTGATTTACTGAACAGGGAGGACAGAAAATCAGGGGATGCAAGGCTAATACGTGTACAGGTGATATGAAGGCCCAATGCTGAGGTTTATTTAACGGTGGCTGGACAGAAATATATGTGATGGAAGTTGGATTGGTCTGTGGGTTGCAGGGTGAAGCGGTTTCATGATATAATATTGCCACTTTCTAAGAGCACTGCCATAGCTCTCTGGTTTCTACCTGAGATTTCACTTGTAGTTTTGTATTGTGCACAGTCAGGCAGAGAAGGTCAAAAGTTCATTAGCAGATTTACCATTTTATGACTGTGGTATTACCCTAGTATTACTTTCTGTGTTCACATCCAGAAACGTCTGACAGAACTCAGATGTGATGAATTAGAAGGTAGCTTTGGTAGAGCAAAGGAAACCATCTCTCTCCCTCCAGCAAGCACTGAAATTCTCACAGACAATGTGCAATTACAAAAAAAATTACTCCTTTCTCAGTTAGTAGGTTGTCCTGGCACACTCAGAAACTGCAGACAGTGTAATACTTATGTAATAACAAATAATTTTCTATGTGGAGCATAAGGTTCAAACCTGCCTATAGCTGTACCCACCCAGCTCAGGGATACTGTTGTGCAGGTAGCCCACAATATACCAAATACTATGCCTGAGTCTGGTCATTTCAGCCCTGCAAAAAAGTCTAGACCAGATAAAACCATGTTTGTTTGGCTTATTATCAGTAAGGGCATCTATGTACAGAGTTAAGGCAGTCATGTTGTGTGTGTCAGGCTACCACCATATGTGGTCCTTGTCCAGCTCTTCTCCATTATCTTCCTATTACTGATGTTCAATTAAGATGAACAGGGACACATATAATGGGACCCTTAGAGCATAACACACCAATGTATATTTTGGTAATATCTCTGATTATTGGACCTGCTCACATACACTTGCAAGGTGCACAGGTGGAACACAGCCTTGTATGATAAGATGTCAGAATTGAGGTTTTTTTCTGAAGGAGAACAGGTCACATTGCTGTAGCACACATCTGATTCCAAACTGTTAGTACAGTGGCAGGGAACCTTCGGGGTCATGTGTATAGCTGGTCCACTCACATATGAGACTGAGACACCTGATAGGGAGAAAAAAGAAAGGTGTTTATGTGGAGAGGGCATCGATGGAGAGGCAGTGTCTTCTGGAGATGCTGGACTCAGGAAAATGATGATCCAGAGATTACCTTTTTCTGGCTATTAACTCCTCCACCACATCTGAAAACTGAAACTGGATCACCTGTGAGCTACTCAAATGCAAGGAATTTAACCTGTTTTTCAATCCTGTGCTGTTGTCTGACACTCCAGTCCATACTCATCTGCAGCGATACCACATTAAATTTCACTTGGGTGCCAAGGCCTGCCAAACATGCTATTGTGTGCCTTGAAGGCTGAAGGAAACTCTATGACAGGAGGTAAAGATAATGCTCCAAATGGGTATTATTGAACCCTGTGACAGCAAATAGTGTAACCCCATTATTTTGTGCTGAAACGGGATGGTACAACACCTTTTCGTATTGACTTTCATTAATTTAATTCTGTAAGTCATATTGATCTTTATTTGATGCCATGCATCAATGACCTAATTTAAAGGACTGGTCATGCATGGTTTATTATCTCAATGGATTTAGCTAAAGGACACTGACAAGCACTGTACCTCCCTTACCTGTATGCAAGACACTGTCTTCTCCGCTTGTTTTAGACACCACTGTTGTACTACACTTTTTGGCCTGCGGGAGGCCCCAGTTACTTTTTAACGGCTTGTGGATCAGGCAGAGAACAGTTTGTGGCTGTCTATCTGGACGTCATAGTCATATTCAGCAATACCTGGGAGCAGCATGCAGCCCAGCATCGTGACATCTCTGATATACGCAAACCTGCAGGTCTTACAGTTAATGATGATTAATGAAGAACATAAATTAACTTGAGTGCAACAACAATGGGTGTAGGTTTTAATACTGTAAATATTGTAAATTGTGGTAACAACACAAATTAAAGCAAGCCAAGTGCACATAGTGGATTGATATACAATTGTCAACAAATTCTGGAGATCAGCATAAATCACAAGTCTTCACTGAATACAACGGTCCACACTGTGCAGGCTAGCTTTAGCTTGCTATGGTATGCCAGCCTTACATAATCGGCTTTTGCTGAGACTGCATCCTTTGAATGAAGGCATCAGAGCACTGTGCATGCAAGTAGGAACAGGGCAAGTGAGTGGGAATGCATGCAAGGCTAAGAGCTAACCCCTTCAGGCCGACACTTCCATCTGTGTCTTTCTCCAATGTCCAGCCTTTCAAAAATAAATTGGATCATCTAAGACTCACACAAAAGGTAGTGGATCAAGGACTGCTGAATTTTCATCCTCACCAAAATATGGTTCCACAAACTCATTCCTGACATGACAATACAGCTGGAGGGGCTGACTAGTCTCAAAGTGAACAGGGAAGCCTCTTCCTTTGGTAACATGCACAGAGGGAGGCCTGTGCTTATATGTAAATAGGGATTGGTGCACATAAACATCTATAGCATTGAGCCACTGCTTACCGGTGCTGGAGGTGTTAAGAATTAAATACTGAACCTATTATTTACCAAGAGTTGGCTTCGATCATGGTTACACCGGGTGTACATTCTCACAAGAGTAAACACCAAGGAGGCACTGTGGGAACTCTATAGTAATGTGACTGATGCCCAAACCACTAACCCAGATGGACTGTTCATTGTTGCTGTAGACTTTTTTAAGTCTACAGCAACGATGCAAATAGGCAAATTTAAAGACATTGTATCCCAAGCTCTATCAACACGTGGATTTTCCAACAAGATGCAAGAATACCATAGACTTAGTTTACACTAATATCCGTAGGGCTCCCCTTATGCTGGTGACCCCAGTCACATATCGGTTAGGCTTGTCCCAGGATACACCACTGCGGTGAAGAGGACAAAACAGAAAAGATTATAAATCTGGTCAGAGGGAGCCATGTCAGCATTGGAGGACTGCTTTGGTAGTACTGATTGGGACATGTTTAAGGCAGCAGCCACTCACACTGAGTAATACAGGGACTTGTTATATAGAGAAGTGTGTGGATGATATTACTGTCACAATGACAATTACACCGTGCCCTAACCAGAAACTCTGGCTTACAACATAGGTGCGTGCACCACTGAGGGCCAGGGATACTGCCTTTACAATAAGCAATAAAACCGAATTAAGGTCTGCTAGATCCAAACTTTCTTGAGCAATCAGAAAGGCAAAACGTACTCATGCACAGCAGATTCACTAGCATTTCTGTGTTACTGGAGTCATCCAGTGGCTGTGGCAGGTCATCCACTCCATTACTGACCACACACCAGCCTCACTGGCTTACGACAGTGACAGCACAATTTCTGACAGGCTAAAGAAATTCTATACTAATTTTGAGGAGCCCAACAATGCTCCACTAAGGAAGATTCCTCCCTGAAGCAATTAGCATGCTATCTGCTTAATGGTGGATAAAGTTGGGAGCATTCTTTCCAAAATGAAGCCCCACAGAGCAACTTGACCTGACAATCTTTCAGGACAGGTTCTTAGGGACTGCACAAACCAGCTGGCAGGTGTGCTAAAATATATTTTTAACATCTCCTTGAGACAGGCCACCATTCCTACTGGCTTTAAGTCTACTACCATCATTCACATTCTGAAGACAACTAATGTGAAGTGCCTAAATGACTACTACTGAGTTGCCCTCACTTCTAAAATCATGATGTGCTTTGAGCAGGTTGTGTCCAGGCACATAAAAATCAATGTTCTCAGCACACATGACCCACTCTAGTTTCTTTACCGCTCTAATCAGTCCACGGAGGATGTGATCTCCACTGTGCTCCTCACAACACCGACCCCCCCTGGAGAGTAAAAACACCTATGTGAAATTGTGCTTTCTGGATTTCTCTTTAATACCATCATACAGCAGCTGAGAAATATTGCTAGACTTCGCCGTTTTCTTAATGCGGAAGATACAGAGAAAATTATACATGCATTTGTCT
>JABJVR010049152.1:0-22642 GCA_025773905.1 Chitala chitala | reverse complement strand
AAATAAGGACCCATTTGTCTACAACACATGTACGGGGCTGGGGTTCTCCCGCCAAAAAATGGGGGTATGCGCCCCCCCCCCCCCCCCCGGCCAGTCAGCTTCAGCTGTTCCCCGCGCCTGGTGGATGAAACGTGGTTTTGACAGGTTCCCGCTTCTGTTTGCTCTCATTCAGTTACCGTCCTTTTGTCAATTCATTTTTCCAGAGTAATTCCTCCGTAGCTTGCAGCCGTCTGTTTTTTATTGAATGAAGTAAAAGCGCGGTTCTGAGCTCTGCGAGGTTCTTGCGTTTCTTTCCGAGTCATGGTCAGCTTGCTGGTCTGGCAGCTGTGCCGGGTGTGGATAAACGCTTTGGAATGTTTAAGCTGTTGTAACTGAGGCTCAGGTTAATGTCTGCAGGAAGGTCTGTAGCAGACGGAGTGCAGTCTATGTATGCCAAGGCTCCTGAAAATTTTGGGAATCTCCCAGAAGTCAGTTCTTATCCCAAAATTTTCTTGTTATGACATACCTAGTGTTTAAAACTGTTGTCAAAGTTGTGGACAAAAAGTTTGGCCTGTGTTTTGTTCACAAGGAAAGTTTTGAAAAGGTGCCATGTTGGTGCAGAAAAGTATTCTCGGCGACGGCCCCAGAACGATAGGTGTATTAATTAAAATCTCATTAATGTCCCGTCTAAGCACACATTTTCCAATTAGTGTTTTGTAAATTATTATTAGGAGAGATGGAGCAGCTGGCGGCTTCTCAGCTCAGACCAGCAGGAAATTGGCTTCACATTTGTCACGTCCTCATATTGATTTCATGCTACCTCGTGCCACGGGCTTCGCTCCTGTGCGTGGTCTGTCTGTCCGGGGTGCTTGTATAGTCCTCCTGAACCATTCTCAGGTCGCTCCCTCAAGCTAATTAATGCTTCATGTAATGACAATGGCGGTGGTTAATGTTACCCTGAAACAAGATGCTACAAGTTTTTTATGTTTCTGCCAGACTAGACCAGATCAGATCAAAGAATGGCCACTTTGGGGACACCTTGCGAGCACTGAGTGCTGTAATCGGCTGCCTCATTGATTTGCGTCTTTGTCTTTGTCTTTGGGTTTGCTTTGTGACTGGTCTGTTGCATCTTTGAAAGTCCATTGTGCAGTGTAGTTTTCCTGCAAAATGTTCTCTCAGTGATTTCTTTTCATTCTTGCCATGTTGATGATGCCCTAATATAGCCATAAGCTTTATGTTTGCATGAATCCTGAAGTCGGAGCCGAGAGCTGCTGAACAGGGATCCACAGCATACAGTATAACAGCATAATGGCGTTTTTCTGTCTCTCTCAGTATGTCCATTCAAGTCAGCGTGTTGAGGGCCAGACACATACTTGTTCTGATGTGCGTGTGAATGGTTGTTTCACAAAGCCTCTTTGTGTGAATGTTTTGTCATGTGCTTCTGTCGATGGTCTCAAACATGGACTCAGGGTGCAGGCCTCAGCTGTTTGTTTGACAACTTTGCTGTTATTTTACAAACCTTATTGGTGTACTGATTTACTGTTGAATATGTTCTGTAGCTGGACACCTTCTTTGATGCAGTGTTGCCTGTAGTTTTGAACCTTTTTTGGATTTGCCTATAGCAGTGTTTTGCCCAGGCGTTCTTTGTCACTCAGTGTAAGAATAACGCTCCTTGTTTTAGGGGATGCTCACGGCCTGTGAACGACATGCCTTGATAACTTCTTCCCAGCCCCTCCTGTTATGAGGTGACGAGGAACCCTCCCCACTCACCCACCATCATGGTCTCTCGAAGAAGAGAGGTCCCTCAGTAGAAGTTAATCTGGAAAACAGAGGCATGAAAGAGGGCTGAGGGTTTGGGGTGCTATGTGTGGAGCTTAACTGAAGAGATCGGTGTGTGCGGTCAATCCGCCTTTGCCTTTCAGACCCTTGTCTCACTTGTCCTGCTACCGCTGTGGCCTTCAGGGACCTCAGCACAGAGCGAGGTGGTTGGACCGTAGTAACGCTCATTGTTATTCTGTCCTCATACAGACCTGTGGATTAAAAGAGAATTGATAACAAAGCACCTTGCGCTGAATCCTTTAAACTTGTCATTCGCTCTGAAGCATCCAAACATGGCTGGGATGACCTGGGGGTGGCGGTCGAACACACAGAGGACTGTCTTTACCCCCCAGCAGGGCACCAGGCAAGGCAGCAATCCTTGATTTGGCTGGAATCATTTTCCATCTGATTATTCTGGTACAGGAATGGCTGTGACAAGGCTGCAGAAATGAAGGAAAAAGAATGATCTGAAATTGGACTCAACTAACAGGGACAGCGAACGCTCAACAGCTGATTTCCCTTCTGGCTCAGTCAGCTCACCTGTTCAGGCTCCACTCTGATTTTGTCAGCTCACCTTTGTTTGCACCTGTCTTTACGTCTTTGTAAACTAAATGGCCTGATCCCTTTTATTTTCTCCCTGGTAATACACCTTTCATCCTGCAGCTTAAGACCGCCGTGGCGCGCCAGTTTGTGTAAATTAATTGGCCGTTTGCTGAGTAGGCGTCGTCACTTCTCAGCTGTCGCTGCCTGAGTGAACTGAAGGCTCTGATCTGCTAGAGCTCTGGGTTTTTCTGTCAGTGTAATCACCGCAAACAACCGCAAACAGTCGCATGGGTAATTGGCCATTAGCGTAGAGCAACCTGCCAAAGGCCGAAGTCCTGTCATTAAGCTCGTGTGAGATTGTCCTGACACTCAGGGAGGGTCTCAGGTCACGTACAGCCACTGAATGAGTTGGTGGGACAGACACATTGAGGTACAAATGCCGGCTTGGGGCCGGCCTGAGCGCTCGTCTTCGCCTTCTGCCTACAGACCTGTAATGGGGCTCCGGCACTAACAGTTGCAGTGACTCACTGTCTGACGCATGCAGATAAAACAGGACAGAACATGAGACAGCTAACTTACCTTGTGTTGCCCTTTAACCCAGCCCTGGCTGGCTTTAGACAGATGTCCCGCGAGCTTTTATTTCACTGATCGTGGAAAAATGTTATCTCTTGGCGCCGGTGATTAAAACCGTTTTGTTTTAGACTGCTGTATGTGAAGGATCTGGAATGAGCTTCCTGTTTTATTTAAAGATGGTGCTTAATTTAGCTCAGTGTTCTTCCTTTATAGGAAGTTCTTTCCGTTTTGGTGAATTCTTTGGTTCATCATATTTCCAGGCATATTTGTTTGCTTTAAAGAGACCGCAGGGATCTGCCCAGATCTCTGAACAATAAATGTTGGCTTAATTCACGTTGACGAGGTAATGTAGTTACTTTACTGCTTAAAGGTCAGTGACAGAACTGATTAATGACCATTTGCTGGAATTAAGAAATCTGGATTGTTGGCAGTTGTTCCTGAGTAAATGTAATTACCATGAAGATATCTACAAGGTCCCCCAGGGAGAACAGTTGTTGAAAGAAGAGGGCTAAACACAGCGAAAACATCCGTGCTGAACCGGTGGAGCGCACGCATCTCGTCGAGGTTTAATGCTCGTGGTTTGGATTTACTGTCCTTGCTTCAATATAACAGAACCGCTGAGACACAATTGCTCCACGCTCTTAGCCACACCCCTGTTTTTTCTCCTAAGTCTTTTGAGGCGACCTTCACGTTTTAAGGAAGAGAGAACAACGTCCCCATTAATCTTATTGTCCCAGTAACCAGGCGGTGGAGACCTCTGCTCTCCACAGGAACACCTGCTTTTTGGTTAATGTTGTGGAGGAGATCCTGAGGCTTAAATCGCCCTACAGCTCTCGCGAGGCGATGGCTCAGGCTCGGTCCTGTCTGGGTCCGCCAGTGTAAGAGAAGGTGCTTCCAGCAGAGCGGGCTGTGCTGGCTCCCTTCTGTTGGTAAAGTTCTGATGGGCATTACCAGAAGCACTTCCCTTTGGCTCTGGTAGGTGCCGTTGGCAGACAGTGTGAAGCCAACACTTGAGTCAGGTACAATGATCTGGTCCTGCCTGCAAACAAAACATGAACTCCCTCCTCACCACAGAAAGGGAGAGGAAAAGGGCAAGGTGTCCCTTCAGAGGGTGTGTTCAGAATAAAATTGGAAGTTTGTGTTGGATGCTGTGAACACACACACGCGCACACACACACACACACACACACACACACACACACACACACACATATATAAATTTATTTATTTTTTTTTGAAATGGATGCATTTTTTTGAATGGATGCTTCTTGGATTCTGGGGTGCCTGAAACAACAGTGGAAACACAGGCGTGTATTTTGCAGGCATGTTGCAGTTAGATAACGGGCTGGAGGTTTTAGCACTTTCCCAGCATTGTTAATCATAATAAAAACATCAGTGAGAAAAGACTGTAATGCTGAAACGAGCAGCAACACACTGAAAGGCGTTAGTAACACCCAGGGGTTTGTGCCACGTGTTACCAGTTGTATTGTGGCATTAGGACGGTGCGTGTGTTGATGTGGCGATCAGTAACTCAAATTAGGTAGGTCTCGCTAACGGCCTACAATCCTGTCTTTGATAGCAGCTGAACGACCTGATTGGTCCATGGCATGTTCTTGCAGTCGCCTGTACACTCAGGTCTGTGACTTTGTGACACACTTGTTTTTTCATTTCCTTACTCCAAAATAGCTTTTTTCCAGCTCATATGCTCTTTTGTTTTAGAGTTCTGTGCTGACGAGCGACGACGTGCGGCTTTGTTTGGAATTCAGAGTTCTGTTTGAGGTGGTGCAGGTGAATTTAATGGCTAAACAGTGGCTTGACTCCAGCAGAATATGGGAGATTTTCCATTCATGGTTTGTCACGCTTTGCCTTTGACTGGACCTGGCGACCTTGTGGGACTGGTTTTTCTCACCTCTCCATTTGGCACCATGGCAGCTGGGTCTTAGGCACCATACCCCTCACGCCCAACAGAAACAGGGAGTGCCATGGAGGTAGCCCTGGAAGGAGAGGAATACCTGGGATGTAGGAGCCTGGGCTAACAAAAAAATGTCACCTGAACCTGCTGTATCTTGAACTGGGAGTACACCTTCATGACACACACAAGTGAGGACAGTGGAACTGCTGGAGAGGAGTTCTGGTTCTGCTCTGCAGTGTTTCCAAAGCTGGCTTCCCTCTGGTGACACTGGGCACTTATTACACTGTCTAGGAATTTACATGTAGGCTTGGCATCTCTTGTGCACTGGCGTTTTGGCACTCGTTGCAGTGATTTTCCCACCTCGCCTTCTGGGCGGTTCGTAATGTCTCCATATATACCAGTAGCCTATTTGCGAGAAAACAGAATGAACCTTAAACACACGGAAAACTGAATTGAATTGCGCTATACCTTTTTACAGCAGAACATTGAAATGGCTTTCTGTATACACCACGTGAGGAGAATACAAATGCAGATTTATTCTGGCCTGATTACTCCCCTCCCCTTTTGGATGGGATGGACTTGATCCTCTCTGCAGAGAGGCAGGCAGGAGGAGAGACGGATGAGCTGACGGATGTAGGAGTTAATGGTGGAATAAGAAGGGTTGTGTTGTCTGTGACAGAGACCTTCCCAGTGTGCACTGGGACACACCCACTGGTCGCAGGGCGTTCTGCCTCCCGGGACTGTTGTACAGACACGTCAAGGCTGAGTCATTGTTCGGTTTTTCATGTTTAATGTCCCACTGACTGCTGAAATTCCAGGTGAATCAAGTTGCAGCTAAAAACTAAATGGGGCGATGATCTTGCAGCGGTGATGATGGAGGTGACAGGGTTCGAGGTTCCGACCGATGAAGCAGCAAGCTGAGGCTACTGGGTAGTTAAGCGGGCTGAAGTGGAACCGCAGCCGCTAAGGAGAAGTGAGCCCCGCGGCTGACCGGAACACGCGTAGTACGCTGTGTACAGAGCTGACATCTGCTTACAATGTGCAAGTTAATTCCGTAGTTGTTACTGGATGCATCCTTAGCTTCCTGTGAATTTTACCAAGATGTTCTTAAAAACAGTCATGGTTTACACATTGTGTGTCATTTTAAAGAACAGTAACAGTAAAATGGGAATTATTTCACCTTTAAGCATTTCCTTTAATGGGATATGAATGGAGACTGCATTTTAATTATCTTTATATTTGTTTTTTTTCTTTTTCTTCATACAGTATCAATGGTAAGGGCAGTTGGAGAAAATGTGCAGAAAAGCCTCTTGTTAAATTAGCAAATGTAAAATAACAAAGAGCTCAAATTGTACAGATCTTTGTTTAAAAAATGTAAACAAGCTTTGCGGTTTTCAGGACACATGCTCTAATTTATTGTATGGGGGGGGGGGGGGGACGGTCCATTTCGTATGAGATTACCTTGGTCCACAGGCCATGTTGCTAGGAAACCAGGTGGCACATTTTCCAACACATGGAGAAGCCCGCTCACAGGGGTCAGAGGGCATCTCGCCAGGCTCATTAAAACTTCTAGAGGAGCCCACAGGAAAGGGCAGCTATGTTTGCTTTTGCAGTGGTGAACAGCTGTAAACGTGACGCACAGAGCCACGCTGAGCTGGGTGAAAGCCGAGGGCTACGGCTGTTAGAAATGGCACGTTATGCTGGAATGTAAATCGAGTGTTGCCACCATAGTCCAGCACAGTAATGCTGTGACCCTTCTCGTCCACAGCAACGTGCCCCAGGGAGGGTGCTGTTCAACATGGTGTGCACCCACCTCAACCTCGTGGAAGGAGACTACTTCAGCCTGGAGTTCCAGGACCACCACAAGATGACAGTGAGAGAAGGGGGCAGGAGGACTCTGAACAGCCTTGTCCTGGGATCCCAAAACACCAAACCATCCGCATTTGCTGCAACTGATTTACATCGAGCAATTAGCGTCATGTCGTCTGACTTACTTTGGTTAATCATATAGTGGAGCTGTAGGCTTTCATTGTGACTTCCATAATGAGCTTCACATAACCATTTTGCTAATTATACTAATATACTGAAAGTCTTTTCCTTCAGTGGCAAAGATACAAGTTATACCCGCAGATGCCAACAACTCTTCGACGCATGCTGGAGGCATTTTGGCTATATGATGTTGAGTTGATTGAATTTCAGTTCAGTTTATTTTTGTATATCTTGTTTCCCAACACGCTTGCCCCAAGGCAGGTAATATCAGTGTGATGCAATATGAAGTCTATAGTCATGCTTATGAAGAAGCCTGGGGGTTAGATGTTCGTCACCCTTTGTAATATCAACATGGGTTCAGCCATTCTGCTTCATTCAGTCAGGGTTCAGCCTAGGATGGTTGTGGGTTTTCTGAATAGGTCCTGACCTTTGACCGCCTTTACTAAGGCCTGGTGGAACAAGACTGTTTCGTTCTCAGTTCCTTCTCCAGCTTCCAACATGCATCTCATTCTGTCTGTGGTGCTCATCCCTGTCACGGCCCCCACCAGCTCCCCGGTGTCCCTTCAGCACACTTTCTTGCCCTGTCGCCTGCCTGTTGACTCAGATACACACACTCTGCCTGCACCTCACTTTAAACCTGTTTTTCCTCAGGTCTGGTTGGACCTGCTGAAACCCATTGTGAAGCAGATTAAGCGTAAGTATTTGGCACAGCCCTGACTGCACAGGTACCCAAGGTGTGCACCATTTCCTCCAGCATAAACACACAGCTGTTCCCTACTAAGTATCTACTGCAGGTCACTCAACCTGCCGGGACCTGTTAAAATGTACCCGATTTCCAAAAGGAGATCCAGTGTCTTCTGCCAAAAAAGCCAATCAGAGCTGCCATAATGCGGTCTGTTCTGCACCGTAGCCCTTTTGTTTTGTTTGAAAATATTTCGTGATTAATTGGAATTAACACATTCACCATAGCTTGTACCCGGTGTGTTGCGCTGCTATGCAGTTTTAATTTTGCAGGTGTGTGTTTTCTGTGTTATAAAGGGGAGCCTATGAATTTGTGACGTATTAACAACATGCAGCGTCTTGCTCCCCTGGTAACTTAAGAGCTTCGGTGCATACCAGAGCAGGATTTCTAGAACAATTGTTTGAAACGGTGGTTTTTAAAATTGTGTTTCCGATGAGAACACGTTCCCAGGCGTCCGCCGAGGTGTGTAACGCGTCCTAACGCACCGTGATGCTGCAGGTCCCAAGCATACAGTCCTGCGCTTCATCGTCAAGTTCTTCCCGCCAGACCATACCCAGCTGATGGAGGACCTCACCAGGTAAGGGAGGGCTTGTGGGTAGGTAGAAACGGGGGGAGGGTTGCAAGTTGATAGATTCTCATGGGTGTCTGTTTTTTCCGCGCTGTTATTTATGGCCCTGCGCTTCCTCTTCGTGACGTTCTCAGCCTGCTCACAGTCCCCCCGGGGTGGTTTCCACCTCGCCATCGGCTGGGACTGTGTCCGTTCCACTTTCCCATAATGCCTTGGTGCACGCGCTGGGGTTTCTCCCGGTGTCTCCCTGTTTGACAGCTTCTCTGTTCTCGCTAAACGGGTGGAGAACGTGAGTAGACTGTGGAACCAGATGTTTCAGTCACCAAGGAGATGGTGATGCTGAGCAGTCAGCCGCCTTGAGACTCAACCCAAACAGTGAGCAGAACCTGCTGTTTGCGCTTCATAGATCTCGCCCAGGTGCCCCCCCCCCTTTTACTTTTAATGTGTTTTTGCAGGTATAAAAATCGTTTTTGGAGAAGGGAGGTGTTGCCGAGGCATGGGCTCTGTAGCACGCAGTCTTGCGAACGCTCTGATTTTCTCGGTTGCCATAGCTCTGCTGTTTGCTTATTTGTATTTATTTTTTTAATTATTTTTATTTTTTAAGCGTCACATGTACAATACTGGGACCCAGATTTGTCCGCTTACCTGTTTCCCATCAGAAAACTAAGTTACTCCAACAAAATGCTGAAGAAAGACTCAGTTGCCAGTCCGCCGTGTCCGCTCCCTCCTGCAGGGCGATTCATTCCCTTCTGGTGCCAGTGCAGCGTGAATATTTAATTAGCAGATCCAAACATTGTTACTCATCAGGAGCGATTTTACGAGTAACAAGTCGTTAATCACGTCCGGTGAGGGGACACGCGTGGTCCAAAACGCTGCTTATGGACACTGTGAACGGGTAATAAAATCCAGCAGATGTTTAATTAATTATTGCAGGTTTTTCTTCTTTACTTCCGCACTACACATGCCTCTAAATAAATCTTCATAAAACGTTCACATTTTTATATTTGGTTATTTATATTTTTGGTTGTGGGTGCTTCATCTAACTGTTACTTTACATACCACCATAACATTTATTTTATGGCGTTTTCTCCCGGAAAGGTAGGCATGTGTGCTGGTTTGGCGTTCAGTCAGAGAGGGCGTTTTGTTCTGTGTTGTTAATTCTTTCCTTATACTGGCAGTTGTAGATGCTCCGTGTCGGAAAAGTCTACAAGCACTGCCAAGAGCTGCTTGGGAAAGTATGGTTAGACTGCATTGGAGAAGCCAGGAGGCATAGTTGTCATTAACCGCTTCACATTATCTTCCTTAAGTGTGTTTGAACAGTTTTTCTGGAACCCCGTGACTTTCCTGAAATGTACAAATGAACAAAAAGGTGCTGAATTGTGTGAGAGAAAAGCAGGGATTATCTCTTTGCGATAACGACCCCAATGTCACCTGCAGTCAGGAGCTGTGCATTCCTTGGCAATTCGTATGCTTGTTACCAGGTTTTCGGGATCCCGTACCTTTGTTATTGGTTTTTTTTTTTTTGTGGACGCCGTTTGCTTTAAGTGATCAGGTGTGACATGCACGTAGCTGTTAGAAGCAGCCCATTAGCTTGTTAGCCGTCGGATGTACATTCACCTGTACAAGGGCAGGTCTCTGCACAGGAAGCAGTCGTTAACACACCTGCGCAACTGATTATTAATCCAGCTGTTCTCTCGCTGTCTCATCAGGCTCTCTGCTTTAAATTTACTTCAGCTTCGCCTGTCCTGTAGTTACAGGTGAAGCCAAACCACCTAAGACAGAGAGACACCAATTACTGCATACATGTGAAACTGCTAGACATTTCCTATATCTGTAGCACTGAAAAGACAATGTTCTGCAGAACATTCTCCTGCCAGAGTTACTGAGATGAGTGAGGCGAGTGGGAATTGATGTGCTCCATTATTTTCCTGTAATATTATGTTGGGCGATATCTGCCTTATGTCTGTTAACCTTTGACCTCCCACCTTGCCTGAGCATCTCATGAGCAAAATGAAGGCTCCAATCACACCAGAAACATGGCTGTCAGCGTGTCACCTGTGGCTCATACATGTGCTGTAGCCATGGCAACATGTCACCATTAATACGTCTCTATGTAAAAATATTATTAACTGAAACATTAATAGGTAAAACATGTCTGACGGTGTTATTTTTGTCTTTGCCCTTCCATGTGAGTGTCTTTGTGAACTGCTGAGCTGGAATTTCCTCTGCCCGCAAGAATGATGTTTAATATTGTAACACGTTCTGTTTTATGCCACTCCGTGTATGTGGTCCCATGTATGAGCTTGTGAACAGAGTGTAAATGAAGGATCTGTAAACGAGCTGTCCGTGATTAGAACGTTTTTAAAACTGTTCGTTATCTCTAAGCTCAGAATAAAAATGATTTCTCATTTGTTTTTAGCTTGGTATAAACAAACACTTAGTGGTTCCAGGCAGATAATCCTTATAAGTCATTCTGTCTTTAAATAATTTTTCCATATGTGGCATTTAATTAACCTTTGCCATGACATCGTCATAGTAATGGGCTGTCTGGTCCCTAATGTAAATTCTTGTGTCTGGAGATGACTAGAAACACGTCCACAGTTTGTTACGCAAGGGCAAAATGTTTTCTGGAACATTCCGAACCTTCAGTTACGGGAGTATCAAACCGTGATGACGCCTTTCATCTTGGCGTCTCTCATATGACCCCAGCTGCTCCAGAAACTGGTAGATCTTAACCATAAACACGTCTGTGTGGCCTCAAACTAGAGGCGCAGTCAGCAGGAGTTGTAATGTTTAACGGCGAGTGCAGAGTGTTGACATCTTAAACAGGGCTAACGGCAGAACGCTGCAGGACGTGCGGCTTCCTCAGCAACACCGGAGGTTATGTGTCACGTTTAATACTGTGGTTCACATTTGTGTGACGTGGCCGTAGTTGAACTCTGTCCGGTAATAGTCCGTTGGTTCTGCTAAGGGGTGTTTTGGGGCAGTGACTCAGAGCTGCTGGCCATGAGAGGAGCAGCGATTTGCAGTCTGTTCTGTAGGTCAGCGTGATTCCTGAGGCTCTGTAGTCGAGATGGTAAAGCCTGCCCGCTTTTCTTTTTCACTCTAATGACAAATGGTGACCTTGTCAGTGACCGCTACTCGGGTAGTGAAAACCGTGTAAGCTGTTTCTTTGTGTGTCTGTGGAGTTCAAACTCTGTCCTGCAGTACACCCTGTTGTCCTTGTGGCCTGGGGGACAGAGGACTGAGTGAGCTGATCTAAGACATGTTCCTTTCTGTCTTTCCTTGTTTGCATACACACTGGTGTCTCCATCAGGTACCTGTTCGCCCTCCAAATCAAACGGGACTTGGCGTGTGGCCGACTCACCTGCAACGACAGCAGCACTGCCCTCTTGGTCTCCCATGTCATCCAGTGTAAGTGAGATTGAGTGACATGTACAGTGGAGGGGGGTAATGAGTAAAGACTTCAAACACTGGGATTTCTGTATTTTGGTGTTATGTAGTTGTATGCAGAAATTCTAAAATTGTGACATAATGCTCGTCATTGTGCTTAGTAACCTGTAAGAACTGTGATGAGAATTTGCTGAAGCAGGTAATGCTAAGTAGCACTTTTGAAGGCATAAAACGCCATATTGCTAGCAACCCTCTGGTCACAATTCAGCCCATTAGTGCCTCTCCCCAGTGCTGACGACAAACGGCTTGGTCGTCATGGTTACCCACTCAGTCAGGATGGCTGTTGCGAAACTATAGTTGGAAGACGTAGCAGTACCTCAAGAGGACTTAGACTCTCTGGGGTCTTTGATCACATGTCTAGATTGTACTTACCCAGTGTACTCATGGGGAAAATAGGCCTGAGATTGTTGCCTTGGTGATCGTTGTCTGTTAGCTATTTTTTTTACCCTCGTTATTTGTGTCGGTGGTGTTGAACCTGAGCCGCCTTATATGTATATTGCGTTCAGCTTCTTGCTATGTATATGTTTGTGCTACACGCGCTGAATAAAAAGCAGTGTGTTCATATGTGAGTTGGTTCATTTAAGACCCTCGGGGCGTAGAGCAGAACCGTTCAAGTTAATTAGGAAAAAACCCAAGTCATTGAATATTTCAGACTTGAATCATTAAGCACTTTTTAATGTTTCATCAATAACAATTACATTTGGCACACAGGTTTCAGATTTTTTTACACAATTTTATTTTTTTAAAGGGAATAGTCACAGTAGGTACAGTATGAATCGAGTCAACGGCTTGATTAAGTCTAATTAAGTCATTAAGAAACTGATGAGGCAAGGGTATTTGAGGACAAGGGTCACCTTCCCGCCCCAGAATCCTGTCTAGTCATCTACCACAATGGAAGAAAAATGACTGTGTTTTTGAGTTTAAACTCTTTTAGGACTTTACAAAATGAGTACCCTATTAACAAACCACAGCCAACTGGTTATGCCTAGACATCATCTGACGTTCTACTTTTTAGTGCGTGTGTGAGTGCGTGTGTAAATGGGAGAGCCTAATTTATAAGGTGTAGCTGCAGCTAATTCGGTGGACCCCCTCCTTGGGAAGTTATCCCCTACCCCTGCGTGAGCTGTCATCCCTCTGTCATCTGCCCAGCCGAGATCGGGGACTTTGACGAAGCCCAAAGCCAGCGGCACCTCCTGAACAACGCGTACGTTCCCAACCAGGAGGGCCTGTTGGACAAGATCGCCGAGTTCCACCGCAAGCATGTGTGAGTTCAGGAGCTAACCTGTACTAGCACGTATGTGGCGTGTGTGTATGGGTGCTGTGTGTTGCCGAAACAAGATCGCCCTGGTAATGTCTACATATTGTCTGCCTTTATATTGCTTCCTGTTAGGTTTTCAGCATGGGAAATTTTTATGAACCTAATACTTAGAAAATGGAAAACGTTGGTCCTTGTCAAACTTGTCCAAGTTCTCAGTGTTCCACTTCTGTTACCCCTCGTCTCGTCCTTTGATGTCTTGGTCCAGACAGTCTGTGCAGGACAGAAGGTGTAGGATGTTTTACGAATATAACTAATTGGTTTCATATTTGGCTGTTTTTAGAAATTTTGTATGATTGTGTGTGTGTGTGTGTGTGTGTGTGTGTGTGTGTGTATATGTGTGTGTGTATATGTGTGTGTGTGTGTGTGTGTGTGTGTGTGTGTATATATATGTATGTATGTGTATGTGTATACACACAATCATATAAAAAAAATTAATTATAATTAATTTTTTTAATTATTATTTTTTAAACATGCACATTTACAAATATCAAAACATTACTAAACTTTACACATGGTGATACTTTTTTTTATAGAAAGGATATGAACACTTAAGAGCAGTTTAATGTAAAAGGGATCTGTGACATTTTTATGTGCAAAAAAACCACTTGCATCGCAGTGTCATTAGACAGTGTACAGACTTCCTGCTGGTAATGCGCGGCCTCCTGTGTGGTGTCATTACGCAGGGGCCAGACGCCAGCAGAGTCGGACTTCCAGCTGCTGGAGGTCGCTCGTAAGCTGGAAATGTACGGAGTCCGTCTGCATCCAGCCAAGGATAGAGAAGACACCAAGCTTAGTCTGTCAGTGGCCCATACTGGCATCCTGGTCTTCCAGGTGACTTAGGGGAAGTTCCCCAACATCTTTCATTCTGGACATCAGCCTGAGGTCATAGGTCAATTCTGTAATTTTTTATTTTTTTTTCCCCCTTCTTGGGGGAAAAAAATCTATTCTTCACCAGGGGCTCTTCTTGGGAAGACCAGGTAGATGTGGTGCCATGTTGAACACCTGTCTGGGCGTTCGATGTAAAAAAATAAATAAATGTATATATCAATCCACCATTGATCCACCACTCCTAAAAACATAAAAGTTCAGTTTTTCCGTTCAAGAGACATTCCAGCATACTCCAACATACTCCAACATACGTTATGTTGTTAATGCCGCTTTATGTTGCGGCCTCAGGTGTCACAGGAGTCTCAGAAGGTAGTGTGTATGTTTCCAGTGATGTCGGAGCAGCTGACATGTCCCTCCTCCCCCCCCATGTCACCTGAAGGGACACATGAAGATCAACGCCTTCAACTGGTCTAGAGTGCGTAAACTGAGTTTCAAGAGGAAGCGTTTTCTCGTCAAACTGAGGCCGGATCTCAATGTAAGCTTCGTCACCATGGAAACCTTCGCTTCAAGGCTGTTGCATCACACTGGGGGGGGGGGGGGAAGGATCTCAAAAGACCAATGACCATGTGTGGAATCTGTTGAAATAGTTTTCTAGCCATGTGTCCTTATTCTGAATGTTTTCCACAAGCAAAATGGTTGTGTTATCTATGTCTTAATGGGTTATTGACATTAACAAATTTCTGTACAGTGAAGAAGTTGGTGCTTCAGAATTTCTTGTCTTTAAGTGCAGCAGTTTTGTGCCTTTTAGAATCAGCAGCTGGTATGATTGGTATGTACAGCTGGATCACAGCGTTGGCTATTGGCATTTGGATTTTGAATTAATAGATGCTTGAAATTCCAAGATAACCGTTAGGACAATGTCCTAACTTTTTTATTTGTCAGTTGTTCGGGTGCCTAATTTTTAAGAGCACACACTGTCATCCTCTTTTACACCTGCTAGGTAGTTAAAAACCACAGTTAATGTTTTATAGACCATTTATTATAAATATTGCCATCTGCATTACATTTGGACTGAGATATTTGTGTGTGCATGTTTTAACGCCCCCTACAGCACGGCACATGCCAGGACATCCTGGAGTTCCGGATGGCCAGCCGGGACTGCTGTAAGGCGTTCTGGAAGATATGTGTGGAGTACCACGCCTTCTTCAGGCTCCTGGAGGAACCAAAACCGAAGCCAAAGCCCGTCCTCTTCACCAGGGGCTCTTCATTCAGGTTCAGGTGTGCTTTGCTGTCGCCATGGACACCCACACCATTGGCATTGTTTGTCAAACACACTGTTTATGAAACACTACCTGTGATTTAGCCACACTTTGTGGCTTTGTGTTTCCTGACCTCTCCATCATCTGTCTGTAACCCACAGCGGCAAGACACAGAGGCAGGTGATCGAGTACGTTAGGGACTCGGAATTTAAAAAGATCCCCTTTGAAAGGTGAGTTTTAAATGCCATGTTCCTCCCACAGCAGGTGTTTCTACTCGAGTGTGTGGTACCGCTGGAGAAGGCTGTTCAGTCTTGAACCATCCCTAATTACAGGTGTTTACAGATTTTGCTTCTTTATCAGAGAATTTTTGGTAAAATGTTTTTTAGGAAGTGCCAAAAATGTACAATTGTTGGAAATATGTAACATGTTTTAGACTTCTTCAGGGAATTGAATTAAAGTGTTATTCGAAATTCCTCATATATATGGTTGCGTGTGTGTGTGTGTTTGTGTGTGTGTGTGTGTGTGTGTGTGTGTGTTTGTGTATAGAGGTTGGCACAGACCTCTTCCCATGGCATAGCGAAATTACATTCAGAGATTTAATTGTTACTGGTGTACAACCACACTAATGATGATGATGATGATGATGATGGTGTAAATGGTACAGGCAAACCACCGACCCCCCCTCACATCCACCGCTGTCCACCACCCACAACTGCGGTACAACAGACCTTTTTATGCCGCTTCTAACCTCATCGTCTTCATGTCCATTTTGTCAAAGCAATGCTTTGCCACACAGTGTCCGTCAGTTATTTGCCAGTTGAAGTGGGCGTGGTCTCTGAGGTGCTGTCCAATAAAATGATGCCTTGCTTCTGTACTGTCTTCCAGGAAATACAGTAAGGTCAAGTCCGTCAGTAGATTGCCTCCAATGCCGCCCCTATTGCAAGCCGAGGCATCAAAAGAAGTTAGTCTTGTAAGACTTTTTCTATATCTGGCTACTGTAACTGCAGTGTTAGTCCTACTTATCTGTCAGACTCACACTTGCTCCCCGGCCCCCCCCCCCCCAGGGCGAAGGCTGTTATCCAGAGGATCCGCTTGCCTCCCGGTCCAGGCATGGATTGAGGGACTCTGCCTCCACCAACGGTGGGGACTCCGGGACCCCGCGGGATCGGCGCAGTCCGGCCCGCCTCAGTGCATCAGGAGACAGGGCAGGTCCCTTGGAGGAGGAGGAGGGCCGGAGCCGAACGCCCCCCAAAAGGCAGCACGCGGCGCCCGCAAGCACAGGTGCAGCATCTCAGGCTGTCAAGGGCAGCAGCTTCTACATCCCATACATGGATGAAATCGATATAGACAGTGAGTACGCCATATTCAAGGGACTGGAGAGCAGGGCCGCACCCCACGCCCGAGGCTGTTACATGGCCGAGCGAGGCCTCTGGCCCGGGGGGGTCCACGATACTTACAGACACAGTGAATGGGAGCACACCGTAGGGAGGGTCAGGTACAGGGAGCCGCCCCCCTCCTACGTCCACTCACTCGGCCTGGCGGGGGAGATGGCTTACAGCGAGCTGTCAGATCGCTTGCTATACGGGGGCGGGTCTCGCTATGCCCCCTCTTCCAGCTCCTTGGTGGACGAGATCTTCAGAGCCTCAAACCAGAGGAGCCCCCACTTGGCCCGCCATGTTGTCAGGAGCAAGAGCCCTGACCCGGCAGACAGCGCCCCCTGCAGGGGTGAGCTGTTTAAGCACAGCAAGCAGAACGGCCATGTGTCATGGGCCAGCTGCTGGGGAAATGGCACCCATTCTGGGGGGCATTCTCCACCAATACAGAGGCTGCCTGCTGCTCACGCCTCTACCGATGCCGACCGCCACGTCCTTGGTAAGGTGGCCCCCACCCAGGCTCACCAGCCACGGCCTTCTCCCCCCTTGTCTGAGTGGAGTAGGCCTCCCGAGTACCGAGTGGGGCCCAGCTCCACACAGCGACCGTACGGTCAGCCCGATGCAAACCGGGAGCCGGACGACTGCAGGGCTGATTGTGTCGTCGAGTCCAGTGATTCTGAACCAGAGGCCTGCAGGCACGGAAGCACCCGTAATGTGCGCGGAAGCTCCTCTCCCAAACCCAGAAAAAACCTCTCCATTGGCAGCCTGCACTTGGAAGGCGATGTGTCTTTCACCTACACCACCAAGGACAGGCCAGCGTTCAGGTGCTAGGAGGCAGGCGACTCCTGTTCTCTCACAGACCTCTGCTTGGCTTTGAGCGAGCATTTCCGTGGAGTTAGATGAGATGTCGCCCGCTGCCTGAATTTGAATGAGTCTGCACTATTGTAGTGTTCTGCTTGACCAGAGGCGAAAAGCTACAGGCTGCAGCACCCATAGAGTGCGAGCCACCAAGGGAAAAAGGTTTGCGTGAGGACCAGAGAGATGCTCAGGGCATCACCATTCCAGGTCATTGGTAATAACATGGAGAAGGACACAGTGGCTTTTGGTTTAAGGCAGACAGTTGCAGGTTTGTGGTTGACAAATGTCATATAACAGTCTTTTTCTTATCGTTTAATACAGCTTCGCTGTGGGCATGTCTGTATCAGACACCCGTGATTTCTGCTCCAGGACCCATGTGGTGCGTTCCTGAAGTTGGGTCGGGTTGTAACCTTTGAGGTCTTGTGTTGGCACAGGAGCCAGGGAGATGACAGGTTCTGGAGTTCCAAAGACAATGAATGGTCTTCCATTGCTGACAATGTCAAAGATGGATCCCGAAGCGACGTAGCTGAGCCTTCCAGGCCACATTAGTCAATTAAATTATAATTAATCTTTAAACTGTGTTACTTTTGTGAAAAAACTTATTTAATTGGGCAACGGTCCCATTGGGCAGCCTTGCAGTGGAGTGGAAGCCAAGATCCGAGAACTAAAGGGGGGTGTAAGGAGGGGGGTACAGTGTGCTACATAACCAGTATCCCGTCACATTTACTGTGTCTTCATCATTCAGAAAAAATATAACATCTGGTCTGGGATGTTTTGTGTGTGAAGCAGGGCGAAAGTTAGAATGGATGTTTATTTCAGGAGCACAACAAGGGGGTGTTTTCAAGTGCTCAAAAAAGAAAGGAATGATTTACAAATGTGTTAAAAACGTAAGATAAACCTACCTGTCATGCTGACATGGTACTGCAGCTGGGTGAGGAGGGTACTGCACCTGTGTTGGCCACTTATCTGTCAGTGATGGCTCTGGTGCTACACACATGACTCTTCTAACTTTTCAGGATTAGAACGTTAGATTGGCACCAGGCTTAAAGCATGCACTGTACAATTTTATTTATTTATTTATTTTTTTTATGAGCTGCTTTTCTATTGGGGAAACCCTGGTTTAATGTGATTGACTTTTGAATGTTATCTGAAGTCAGGTTTAGAAGGATGATTAGACTTTACGTCACGTTTGAGATCACACTAATAGCTCAGACTGAGACTCATGTAGAGTATTATTAACTTTCTGTAATTGTTTTTTTTTTTTTTTTTTTTTTAATTAGCTACTATAAGGAAAATGTTTGTTTTCTATAAACCCACTGTCCTCAGAAGGGGAGTGCAAGCCCCAACTTGGCACGAGCACATGGGTAAACTGCGTACCTGACACTACTGTATGTACATGGTAGAGCAGAATGCACACTTTGCGTTGTGTGGTAGACAGTCTTATCCATAACCACTTTACTCATTGTTCATAATGCATGAGAACTTGTTTGTCAAAGGGCAAATGTACAAAGATGCAAGGGTATGAATCAAAGTGGTAGTTGTA
Source organism: Chitala chitala (assembly GCA_025773905.1). NCBI lineage: Eukaryota > Metazoa > Chordata > Actinopteri > Osteoglossiformes > Notopteridae > Chitala > Chitala chitala. Next base: position 3,886 of record JABJVR010049152.1, on the reverse strand, counting down.
ATTAATATTGCTAGAACTGTGCAAGGCAAGCCCAGCTTCCATCAGGATGGTTCATATAACTGACATCTGACACTTTCTCGCTGGTCAGTGAGGTTGTTAATATTTATGCTGATCGCTGTTTTCAAAGGACTAACACAAGATGAAAGGAATATTGATTCTGGAAGAAGTTAATAAATGTGCATTTTAATTCGACTTTAAATCTACTCTCCACCATTAAAATGATCATCTTTTCGTTTTGGGAGAAAATGCTCAAGTAGACATTGAGCGTGGCTTTCTGACGTGGCCGTGCCCGTAGATGTGGGCATCTAGCGGTCAGGCTTCGTCTGCTGTTTCACTTTAGCTTGTTATGGTTTCCCTCTCATTCTTTGCACTAGCAGTAAAGTTTGTCATTATAAAGCTACGCTTAGCTGGAACTTTGAGTGGAACTGTGAGACCAGCACCGGGACGTTGACAACGCTGTGCCCTTAAAGCGAAATCTCCACACTGGACCCCAGCGAGCCACATGCTCTTCCTGGTCCTTCAGCCATGGCAGACACTGAGCTCAAGTGGGGTGTTATGGACTGGGTGACCCTCTGTGCCCAAGAAACTGTCTCGACCATGTCCTCTTTCAGAATTTTTTATATCTGAACTTTCTGGACATCACGAAAATACCCCTGCTTAAAAAAAATCCCCATTCACTTTGAAAATTATATATGAATTGATGAAGGAATCAGGATTTTAGTATCAGAAACATCTGTATCGTAGTATGTAGCTGAGTTTTAGAATTTTTTTCCCTCTTCCTGTATGTTTGTTTACTTGAAGTTGACGCTCCAGCTGTGAGTAACAGGGGTGTGATTAGACACATTGCACTGAAGGTGCTACGCATAACAGCTGGCAGTAGAACACAAGGGCCTGAACGCACCTGTGGTGTGTTGATCTGTTTAGCTAAGAAAAAAAAGAGAAAACGGTAAAACACACTGACTGAATCGACACACCCCCCCCCCCAACCTTTGTGCTTTCCGCTAATTTTAAGGGCTGGATGAAACCAAAATGTCTCCAGTAGGGATTTATTACAACTGCACCTGCTGTATCTCTTTTGTTGACATGCTTTCTTCATTTAACTTTCTATTCTCTGTAGGCTCTTTTTGTGGACACTCTGTATTGTACTGATATAAACAGTCCAGATGTTCCATCTTGTGCGCAGTTACAGTCTACTGTCAATAAAGTTTAGCTGATAAGTTAAATTATGAGTCACGTTGGCTCGTATCTTTTTTATGATACCTAGTAGTATCCTGTATTGTAGACCCCAGAAAGCCAGGCCCTCCACCCACCGCAGGATCCTTGTGTCTGTAGAGCTGCAGTAACAGCAATAGAAAAATGGCTTTTAGACTGTCGGACTCGTGTTTGCAGTGCATGCTTGTAGACGTGCCCGCGTGTGTGTGGATTTTGCGTGTTGAGTTTGCAGTGGCGGGTGTGCGTCAGCCATTGGAACCCTTCCACCTTGTGGTTTGTTGTAGATATGCTTTAGCTACATGGTAGCTTGATAACCGTTTCATCCAAGCCAGCCTAACACACTGGGAGGATGGGAAAGGGCTTACAGGCAAGTACATAATTCAGTTTTGTAGATAGTTTAGTGAAGCTGTAGCTTGCGGAGATATCCGTAAACCAAAATGTAAGGAAGCTGTCACGTTTTCTGTATGTGTTAAATAAGACTGTAGTTATGCCTTCGGTCGAATTCCCAGACAGTATTCAGCCTCTAAGAATTCTGGAGCGTGACTTATCTTCCACAGATGCTGTTTTTTTTTTTTTTTTATTTTTATTTTTCATCTCTGATATCGCTGTCTGTACAGCGACGTCTCCTGGGTCTTACAGCAGCATTAGTGTTGTGCTGGCGCGTATGCGTGTGAGCGCGTCCAAACCACGTTAGCTCACGCACTCTCGCCTCCTCTGCCCCTCAGGGCCGGTTTCGAACAGCCCGCGGCTCTCAGACTCCTCAGTGACCTCGCAGAGCATCGTGAACGGGCAGAGGTCGGCTACGGTCCCAGGCCAGAGTCCAGACGGCCAGCCCATGTCCCCACCCACGAGCCCCCTGCTGAACGACGCCGGCTGCCTGCGCACCGATGAGGAGGACGACGCTCGGAGGAAGGTTTGTGGTTTGCGGAGGCTGCAGGCTGGGAGGATGGAGCAGGAGTTAACAGTATTTTTAGGATGGTGGGGAGGGTTCACCTTAGTGGTTTACACCACTAATACTAGATGACCCAGATTGCCTGGCCTCTGGCTTAAACTGCAACTTGCACTGCCCAGCCTCCAAATAACAAATCCACAGTACTTCTTTGTTCATTCCTATGCACAAATGATGCAATCCATGACAATGGCAAGAGAAATCTTCACAAAACCCTTGCCCCTTCCCCACGATTATGCAGAGGTTCCCCACCGACAAGGCCTACTTCATCGCCAAAGAGCTGCTGATGACAGAGAGGACATTTTTGAAAGACCTGGAGGTGATCACTGTGGTGAGTGTCACCAGGTGCTGACCTGTCGCATCCTTTTGAAACTGAGCCAATTTCCGCTCACTGTACCGTGAGGTCAGAACATAGTAACGACAATCCGCAGCTGCATTATTACTGAACGTTAAGGTTATAGCTTTGACAGCAATACAGATTTTAAAGTAGTCTTTATGTCACTGAGGTACAGAACATTTATTTTAACTGTACACTTTGCTCAGTGTATTCTGGAATTTCTTCAGCACAGACATTTCCCAGAAGCAAACGTTTCACCTGTTACTGACCTTTCCTGGTTCTTTCCTCTTGTTGGTTGTTTAGTTACCTGTATGCCATCTCCCTGGCCTATTTGGTTTAGTTACCTGTAGGCCATCTCCCTGGCCTATTTGGTTTAGTTACCTGTATGCCATCTCCCTGGCCTGCGTACACTTCCTCATTTAGACAAACACGTTAACTGCATGACAGCTTGAGCAGTCAGTCCGCCATAAACACAAGGAAACCGTAACACACAGCACACACACAATAGTTGGGGTAGCCAAGGTGAATAAGATTTAAATGGCATAGGCTCATCTTTGAGGTAGTACATCTTGACAGGTTCAGTATTGTTTCTCCTCTTTTGTACCGGCCCATGTGTCTCTCTGTTTCTGTTCCAGTCTTTCCAGAGCCTCGTTGCAAAGGAGGATTTCATGCCAGACTCTCTAAGGACCAGCATGTCCTCTAGCTTTGAGCCCATCCATAAGTTCCACACTGGCTTCCTGAAGGAGGTGGAACAAAGGCTGGCTGTATGGTGAGATGGCGTGGGGGTATCGAGTTGTTGTTGTTGTTGTTTTTGTTGTTGTTACCATGGTTTTTAAAAGGCACGCTGCGATATACCGTCTGCAAAGATCCCACATCAAAAACACTTAATTCGTCCATTGCCGCTACACGTGATGGTTTCGCTGTTGCCGTTTGAGTCAAAGCAAGAAATTGGACCAGTGTGATCCTAGTGTGCAGTTTTCATAAGAGTAATTTTTCATTTCTGTAGTTTTATACGTATTTGATATCTCTTAAACAAAAAAGTTACGTGACATGACCTGAGCCTACCGCTGTGAATTGCACGAACACGTGAGGCACGCACGCCTGGCTGCGTTAGGCATGCACGGCTGCGTTACGTGCGTTAGGCACGCACGCCTGGCTGCGTCTGACATTCAGGCCTGCAGGCCTCTCGCTGTAGCTTCTCAAACAGCGTTGGCATTCCGCCTGTGAGGATTCATCGCAATATCCTGAGAAACAGATGACCCGGTGAACAGCCATTTCCATGGCAACTGCAGAACGGAAAGGATGGCCTTAGCTCTGGGGGGGGGGGGGGGGGGGGGGGGGGGGGGGGGGGGGGGGGGGGGGGGGGGGGGGGGGGGGGGGGGGGGGGG
>JABJVR010049151.1:0-22642 GCA_025773905.1 Chitala chitala | reverse complement strand
CTCCCATCACCACCCCCCCCCCCACTCCTTTCCCTAGATACACACTCTTTCTGAGGACCCCCCCCATCTCAGAATGAAGATATTTTTCTACCACACACAAACCCTTCTCTCCCAGCAGAGACACACACACACACACACACACACACACACACACACACACACCTTCCTGTGGAAGCATCCCCCACCTCCAGGCCAGTGAGTTCTGTTGCGATGTTTAAGTGTTTCAGTGGGGGGGGGTATAAACCTCACCTTGAGTCTGTCCAGCGCCTCGCTGAGGGACTGCAGCCGTGCCGTCTGTTCCAGGAGCTGTGCGCTGGGGCTCACTACAACACATCAGCAGAGCGCCGCGTTAGCGAGCAGTACGCCTACGCCTTCAGCCCCCACGCAACGCGTTCGCTCGGCGGACGCATCCCGGAGCCGTCCGCTGTTCTCACAATTATAATTTATACCTCATTCAAAATTAATCTTGGAATTCATTTCAGAATTTAAAGGAAGCCGGTTTTTTAATATTGAGAAATATAAGGCTCCGTTCACAGACTGACAGCAACTTGATTTATGAAAGAAACGTCACCGTAAAAGGAATTATAGACCTTTATATTTTACCATCAACGCTATGGGCAGAAATGATATTACAGAACTACTTCATGCTTATTGTAGTCATTTCAAAGGTGAGCTCTTTGGCTGGGATATTGAAACTTTAGAACACTGTGTGGGAAACCCAGCCAGAACAGCCTCATTTACATAAATATTCATGCCTTTTAATGATCAGAGAGCATTCATTTTACAGACTGTCGGTGGGTGACACCAAAAGTCACCTGTACCAGGTGTTGAGCCACCAAGCGCTTAGACAGCATGGGGCCAACCAGACAGGAGGGCTAGGGCGGGGCGGGGCTGACCTGGCGACCGGCCCGTGACGTCCACCACCCGCACGCCAGCGCTCATCTTCAGCAGCGTGCCCAGCAGCTGGTCTGTCTTGCGGTAGAGGGCGCTAGAGAGTACTTCAGAGGGGGGCGTGTCTGGGGCACGTAGTTTGGGCACACGCAGCGGTGGCAGGGAAGCCAGCTGGGCAGTCATCTTCTCGGCCTGCACGACGAAGAGGAGCACCCGTGGTGTTTTAACCGGCCCTGAACGTGCCCAGAGTCAGCCCTACTCACGCAGAACTCAGAACGGGCTTCGAGCCACCCTGTCCAACCTCACTACACTGGAGGACAACCTGGGGAACGGGGACGCTAAGGGTTAATTCTCACCTGTACAGCAACCAGGCAGGTGTACTGGGGACAAATGTTGCATTATGTGCTTCAGCTATGTCCTTTGCGGCAACATTTTATTACAGCAGGCAGAGTATATGGAGAGAAAAAAAATCATTTAAGTGATCTGCTAACTTTCCCTCCCTTTCTTACGTCCACGTTCACGTTCGCCTTACTCTGGTAAGTGCCAGAAGCTCGCTGAACTTTGACACTCACGAGACACTCAAATCCAAGGTGTATTCCAGTCGGTAACTAGTTCACCTCAGTGTGAACGGGATGCTCCTCACAGATCCAGCTGAGATGTATTGTTTTATAGCTGTCTCAAAGCGCTTCACAGGAAGAAGTTACTGATGTTACAGAATTAACAGCAGGTGGATGACTGAAGGTAATGACAAAGCCAGACATGAACGAAAGAGAGGAACTAAAAACTCCACAGTTTGGACACAAAAAACGTGTGGGGGCCGAGGACTGGCTGCCAGCCCCGTCTCCTGACTGCATAAACTGAAGCGTACCACGCCACGTCTCCACTTGTAACCCCAAAACCTCCATCAGGATGAAGTTCTGAAGATGTAGGTTTCTGCTCACATGACCAGGGCATGTTAGAAATGGCTCTCCTGTAACCCCGGTAACACAATTATCACAAAATAATTTAAACGAACAGGCTCCAGGATATGACATTATAACGTACTCGCGCGATAGTTGGGAACGGCACGAAAATTTTCCCCAGAATAGCGAACAGGCGCTGCAGTTATGAAACCCTTCACGCTGTCAGTCCACGGCGCTTACTCGACAGCCGTGACAGCCATCTTTTCTCGCAAGCTTTAATGAGTTTCGGAAAAGAACGTCTTTTAGCTGAAGAAGGTAAGGTAAGCGAGCACCAGAACGGCTCTGCCCTTCTCCGACGACCTAGCTGTGCCTGCAGTATGATGTAAACGTGTTATTTTTGTGATGAATTTCATCACTATTTAATACTGAACTCGCTAAAAATACCTGAACGGCAAGGGGGGGGGGGGATACTGAAAGCTACACAACACAGGTGTCAACAGCACAAAACGGTGTATAAACTAATGAAGCCTGGTGACCTGGACCTCTGCCATCCTGCTGACTCCTCTGTAATCTCCTGCTCTGTGCTGACCCGGGGCAATCCGTGTAGGGGACGGCCCTCCGCACCCGAGTCTACCGGGAATAATTACTCCTCAGTTAGTTAAAAGTGACAAATATGGAGCATAGGTCAGGGACAGTGACCAAATCGAACATGACGAACATGGTAGGGACTAGCCTGCACACACACTTTTCATACTACTTCAGCCAGATACTGGCCTTCTGCTCCCCCCCCCCCCCAAGCCTGGGGGTGTTTTCTGTTGCCAGGAGAACTCGGCCTCACACACGCTGCACTTTCGCTAATTTGTCTGAGCTGTGTAAACATCTGCTCAGGGCAGTGATTTAGACTCCAGGGGGACCTGCCTTGCACGTCCCCATTATGGGATTGAGTACACTCCAATTCCCCCCCACCGTCCTGCACGCGGCCGAGCTGTCTGTTACCAGCTCACGGCAGCAATTCCTCTCACTTGGTGCAACATGAAGAAAGCAGGAGCAACACATAACAGGTGGTGGTGGAGAATTCCTACTCCAGTGTAAAGTGCTATGGGTGTTTTGAAAAGTGCCATAAGTGTAATTCATCATAACCACCCGTTGTTGTCTGGCTTCATTCATTTGTATTAATTCTTTGATTTCTGCAATTTTCTGTGTAAAGCGCTTTGAGGCACACTGTTGCGAAAGGCGCTATATAAAAATAAATTGAACTGAATCACCACCACCACACTGTTCAAGATGCAAGGCAATAAATGGTAGAGTACAAGAAGGTCCACGCACACGCGCACGCACACCATGTGAAGCCACCCATGACAAAGCGCTTTGGGGCACATTGATGCGAAAGGTGCTATATAAAAATGTATTAATTGTTCATGTCAATTCAATTTAAGTCAATACAGAGTTTAAAACGTGTGCCATGAGAGTTGAAGACCAAAGCTGCTCATTCTCACACCAAAAGACGGACACATGACAACCGACCGCGTAGACACAGAGGAGAGCCCGGAGCCGGTACCAAGCAGCTCACAGCATTCACCTTCAGCCGGTTGTTCTCGTCCTTCAGGTGCTTTATTCCGAGCCGCTGGGCCTGGATCTGCTGCACGAGGAGAGGAGAATCCACCACCTGTACCTGCCCGGGGACTCCACCCGGGGCGGGTGCCATGCCCACGCCGCCTGCTGGGGGGGGACCACGCGGGTTAAACAGCACTCGGGCCACGTGGCCAAATAAATGTCTCCACAGACCGTTTATATAAACCCGCTAATGAGCCTGTGTCGTTTACAGCCATCTATCAAAAAACACGCCAGTGTCAGACACCAGGATCTGAGCTGTCAAAGGCCTGTAAAAAAAAAATCACACCATTAAAAATAAAGAAATGTAGTTTAAAACAACTGGACACGGGTTCATCCACAGGCAGATACTGTTTTTTTCCCCCCTCTGACTCATGCAAGTAAAATTAAAGATTAATAGGAGAAAGCCGTACGTGAACGCAGGGACATGGGGCGAGATCAATGGCGTTTTTAATGCTCTCCCCCTGGAGACCATTTTCCCTGCTTAATGTTAGCAAGGAGTCAGCTATCATTCTCCACTAATGCTCTCCGACCGCTTTGCCCTCAAACCCGCTTTTATTTTGTACCGTCTTAAGTGCGCATCAATACTGCCAGCTGCTCGATGCACTTTGCCCGCAGGGCAGGCGGGCAGAGCCCGACGTGGGGGCGGCGGCGAGACGCACCGGCCGTGACGACGGAAGAGATGCCAGATGCCGGTGGGCCCCGGAGCCCCTCCACGGTGGCCCTGGACTGGTTGGCGAGCCTCTGCCTCAACTCTGCCTTCTCTGCCTCCAGCTGGTCAATGTCAGCCTGGAGGGCGTCCATGGTCTCCTCAAACTCTCTGCATGAGACGAGAGGACAGAATAAGGCCTCCGTGCATCCTCGCACTCACACGCGTGTGTACGCCCGTGCAGAACAAAGGGCCACCCGTCTGGCACGTCTCCCCGCAGACAGAGTCACGTCGAGACTCGATCCAATTTGCACCGGCTGCCAACACAAACAGAGACACGCTGGGACAAACCGAGCCGGCGGCTTCTTGCGACTTCTCCATTATTAATTAGCTGTTGGTTTCACTGAAATCTCGCACAGCCTGCTTTGGGCACGCCGTCGGACGAGCACTTGGCAGGACGCGATGGCACGTCGTGATAACTGCCGAGTCCACCGGTGGCGCGGGGCACATCTCAGCTTAGCGAGCAAAACCCCAAGTGTCTTACTTCTCCTTCTTCTTGAGAAGAGCCTGGGCCTCGGCCAGCCTCGTTTGAATCTTCTCCACGCGCTCATCCGCATCTCTGGAAGCGCAGTCCAGTTTCTTCTCCAGAAGGCTGAGCCGAACATGCGCTTCGCTCTGCTCCTCGCCCTGGACACACACACACACACACACACACACACACACACACACACACACACACACACCAAGCTGTCACCAAACAAGCTCTGCAAGCATGCTCTTAATCCAAACTGGCAGTGATGTAGCACCGTGAATGCACACTACAGAATACTAAACTTCAGTTATTAAAGCATATTCTGTTTGCCTGAGACTTAATATAACCACAGGGGACAGGACCACCTCATTGACTGACAGCAGGCTGGACCCTCTGTGAAGACACAGACATGCATGGCTAACTGGGAGGCACGCCAGGGACCTGCGGCACTCCTTCAGTACCTTGATCTTCAGGGACTTCTTAAGCTCCACGATGACCATCTCTCGGTCCTCCAGCTTCACGCCCAGTCCCTCCGTGTCAGCGAACTCTGCCCGTAGAGCAGTGGCTCTCACATCCACAGGCGGGGTGCTCTGATTTTAAGGGAGGGGGGGTATGAGTGTGACTGTTGCTGGCAGGTCTGAGTTCCTCGCTCACCGAGTTGTCTCACCTAACTGTTAGGCCTACAGTTAGGCCTCATTATAGTGAGAGAATCATGACGGGGAGTGGAATGGGAACAAAGTGCCCCCCCCCCAACATTCAACCTCAAGTCAGGCCTTATGGACACTAGACCTCCATACTGCAAAGACATCCTGGAACAAAATATATTTTTCCTAAAAAACTGCAGTAAAGCTTGGCTCAAACCCCTCCAACCTGTAAGACACATGTCTTATTCCTGTGCTAATCTCCCCCCTGTGCTTCCTATCCCATGCCTCGCACACTTACCTTTTTCTGCGTCTTGGCTGCGTCATACTCGCCCTCTTGCATGGCGGTGGCCATCTTATTCATGGTTGCTATAACGACGCTGCAAGACTGGCGCAGACACTCGTGAGGGTTTGGACTCTGCGAACTGTACACCTGGGGGGGGTGGGGAGGTATGTTCGGGAGAAATGACTTAACTTCTACGACACACACTAGGGCACCAGGCGGTTCGAGCGCTTGTGTAAATCTGAGCTTGAATTAAGATTTTTGCCTTTGAAAAGACTAGCTAACGTCAGCTCAAAGCTTGGCAGAAAAAGTTCTGGAAACTTTGGAAAGCCAGAAAAGTCAAGGATCGTGTGTCCTTGATTATTATGCTCAGTAATATGGAACAGCGCTCTGAATTAGAAACGAGGACCTTGGCAATTTTAATCTCGTTCAGGTGGAGAAAGAGCGCAGATGGCACTTCAAACCCCTGCAAGACCTGTAAAGTCCAGCCTCCTCACGTAAACACACTGCAAGTTTTATTTAACTTGGAAATCCTGGGGAATAGTAGAGCTCACGTGTGTTATAAGCAAGACACCGTAGCCATGACAGCATTATACTCAGGAGTGACCGGCGTGGACTGCGAGAGGATGGACCAGCGTGCAGGTTTGGTGGTACGGCAGACATACCTGCTCCACTGCCGAAAAGGCTGCCTCCTCCAACCGGGCAGGGTGGACACCCTCCTGCTCACCCAGGGAGGCTGCCACCTGGGCCCCTGCAGCCGATACCTCCTGCAGGACAGCCACCAGCTGGGCCAGGTGCGTCTGGCAGTCCATCAGCGAGTCAGACACCTGCAAGCACCCAGGAGGTGTGTCAGCCCAGCCAGGAGCTTTAGGGTGTTCAGGTGGGCCCGGGTGAGATAATGGCCCGGGGGCTGTATTCACCCAGCCTGGCCCGGGGGGGGCACGCTTGCCCAGACCAAACTGAAAACAGCGCTGAGACTGTGACTTCAGTCCTGGGCAGGAGGAAGCTAATTACATTCTCTGTGGTCAGTGAAGCGACCAGCGGTAATTACAAGCAAATTACCTCTCATTAACAGTACAACTTGGGGAAAAACTTTAGGGCTCCATTTAGAGAACATCACAATGATTTGCCTGGAAACCCTCCGGTTCTCCTCACACATTCCAAACACGCTCGAGGTCACATGGGATTAGAGCGCTCCATTTCAGGTAAGACCCAGCATTTCTTCCTGATCCCACGGTTAAAGTCGAACCTGGGCTGCCTGCTGCTTTAGGAAGGCCTGTTGCTTGGCACGTAGGCCAGGGGGCCGTGCACCACTCGCAGGGCCCGGTTGGCATCACCGCAGGAATACCTGTTAAAACGCCCTTGAAGATTATACCGCAAGGTCCTGTGCATGAATGAGCATGTAAAACAAAGAAAAGCGGTCTGAAAAACACAAATACGCAGTAGTCAGACAGGTCAAGCAGACCGGGAACTTTGGAAGTGCCTCCACAATCCACTCTGAAAGCTATGGAGACTGAAGTGTCAACGTTACACTGAAAGGTTTGCGAATAAAGCTGGTTGTCAGCTAACAGAAGTAGTGCCTTTTACAGGTGATCACAGATCTGGCGTACCTGCTGACTGAAACAAAGGGCTGCTGGGATTCCAGGGACGTCCGCGTTGGGCATCCTGCGTCGGATCTTCTTGCAGAACTGACGGGTGTCGCTGCTGGAGGTCTCCAGGTCCTTCAGGAGAACGCCCAAATTTGAGGCTTCCTGTCCAGGCTGCAGGAGCGCTTTCAGACGGCCCACCTCTACCGACACGCAGTCCAGGGCACTCTGGGTAATCTGTATGAAGCAGGAATACGTCATGCTCTCCCCAACATCTGGCAACGTGAGAGTTACAGCACAGCTGGAGCACCCACAAGGTTCAGCACGATGAACTCTAATTTGACCCTCACATCACTGCGCTACGGCAGCTAGGCGAGTTGCGACGGCGTGCCAGCGCCTGCGCCCACAGAGAGGCGAATCTCATACCCTCACGTGGTCTGCCAGCTGCACCGTGCAGTCCTCTTCTTCCTCCGCCAGGTGGACGGCATAGAGCATCTGCAGTGCAGAAATGCAAGGTCACGGCACCGCGTCACGCATCGATGTGGCAGGCAAATCGATAGTCAGAATACCAGAGATTCAGACAAATTAGTCGGGGGGCATTTCAAAACAACACAATCGGACTGCTTAACTGCATATCTTCCTCGATTTCGCCTGCTGAAGCCAACACACGTGTCAGACTCAGACCCGGCCAGGTCAGACTTCAGGGCTGGGTAAACAGGCCTGACACTTAAGTACTGGACACATTCTACAACCATCTCCCCTGCTGTTCATTCTAAACACCACCACTGCATTAATCGACTGAATATTCATACGAGCGATGGCACCCTCTTCCCTGGTATAAAGACATAACGAGCGACTTTTAAACGAGACTCAAGAATCCGCTGTGATGCAATGGCGTGAAGCTCCACAGGAAACCCACACCTCACAGGAAAGCAGCCGCCTCCTTAAATTTATGTGGAGGAATTTTCTGTGGCTGTAAACTAGATTTTGAAGTAATCAGTTTTAGGCGCACATCTCGGAGTCTGGAATGGATTCATTTTTGCACTGTGTGGGTAGAGCAGGAGAATCAGGAATTTAACGTTTTCCCTGTCTGCGGAGCAAAGTCTTGTTTTGTTGTGAATTCAGCACAATGAGGCTGACAGGCATTCAAATACACACTCCGCTTACGAGGGCAGGCTGGAGCACGACTGGGGTGAACAAAACTAACAATGATGCGTACGAAAAGCGGCGGTTTTGATAAGCAGCCTTTTCATCCGCGTCTCCTCTCCAAACAAAACGCCCGCGGACCTACATACGGCTCTCTTATGGAGGGAAACGTTCCACATTCCAGTTTGTCGCGTTTCACTCTGTTACACAGACTGTGGCGCTTCACAGCACGTGTGGTTGTATCACGCTGTGCTAACTATTGTGAGCGCGTTTGCGTTAAACGCCAACGAATGCACTTCAAACTTCAACGCCCAGTTCAATATGGTGGCCAGGAAAGTTAGTTGCTAGGTGGGACTGAATTAGGTAACTCTTGAAGCACCAGCAGATGTTCTCTGCAAGAGCTCATTACCTGGTAGTACTTCATGGCCTTGGTCAGGTTCTCCAGGTTCACCGTCTCATCCAACTGGTCTCTGTGCAAGAGCTCGATGAGGCTGTCCAGGGCACGCTCGTGCACGCTCATCTCGGTGTACAACATACCCATCTTCTTGTACACCTCCACACTGCACTGGTTCAGAGCACTGCCACACAGACACACACCCCAATTACTGCACGACCATCTGTGTTCTCTCCCACTCCACACTGTTCAGAAGAAACACTCACAGGCCAGTAACATCAACTCCTGCAAATCATCTGCTGACGCCAGCATACGAAAACCACATCATACATCTCCACACAGCCAAACGTAGATGTTCTTCAGCAGCACTTTAAGGATTATACAAGCGCTCTGTAAGAACAGCCAGGTCCTGAGAGTGTGATTTAACGGAGGGGAAAATAGGGAACTCATTGGAGATGTGTATGTGCTTCACACTGAGCGTATTCGCTGACCTCACTCCTCCGCCCACGAGGAGGATCTCAGCCAATCAATCATAAAATCCTTGCTGGGCAATCTGGGTCGACACGGATAAGACTGCGCTGATAAACCCCCCAAACGCTTAATAGGACAGCCTCATCAGCAGGGAGTAGAGTACAAAAAATAAAAATAAAAAAAATCGAGAAGGTGTCAAGCCCAGATAGACCACATCAAGACGACCGAGTAAAATGGCATTTGGAAGACCATCACCATGAGCTCACAGGAAGATAGTTTCAGAAGACTTTTTTTTGCTAAATCCAGAAAAACTTTTCTTTTTTTAGCTCGTAGTTGAAGGGAATTATAAAAAATAATACATTAAAAAAAAAAAAAAAAAAACCAACAGATTCACACAGGAGCAGCCAGAATTCAAATTGAGAACATCCCAATCCACACTAAACTCAGGCTACCCATCGTATCACTGACCCCAAGATACCAACCGATCTGAGTAGTCTTCACACCCCGGGAAGGTTATCGGTTTGCGATTTCTCATTGTTGGTAAACAGGAAACGTACGACAAGGTGAAGCATCTGCTTTCAGAAGGCCGTGCGAGGTATCCTCAGGGAGAGGAAAGCAGACACTGGCTGGCTTTATTCCGCTCTCTGACTCTGCCATCACATACCGATTGAGCTGCTTTGTAAGCAAAAATGACAAGGACTGAAGGAGGGAGGAAAAAAAAAAAAAAAAAAAAAACTAAAATCGTACTCTGAGGTTCTGACAGACGTTGACCTCTATCTAGAGAGGAGAAAAAAAAAAATCCAATTCACTTTGGGGCTGCCGTAAATTATATGCACCGAGATAAACTTGTGATTAATATTAATGGATAAGTCAAAAACAGAGGTATTACTTTGAAGATTTGGAAGAAACCCCAACTTCCTGTGCATGTGAATCTAATAACATCTGGTGAAGTTCACAAGGAGGAAGATTCACGGCCAGGATCAGTTTTAGTTTAACGTACGGTTCAGACACTGACGCCAGTGAAAAATGCCTCTGCTCTACCAGGTCAAGGTCACATCGCCATCTAGTGGTCAGCATTAATACTAACAAAAGCCAACTGTTATTTAGTGAGTGCTTCAGCAGCAATACACGTGGAAATAACTGCATGCAAACCATGAGAGTTGAATCGTAGCTGTGTTTAAGGTGTGGCTTTATTTAATAATCCAGCACTAGGATTTATGGGTAAAAAAAGCACAGCCCTAACTAGGATTAGCCTGAGGCTAACAGAACAACAAAGGAGCCACTGTTGAGTTTTTGTTCCACGGCACTACAAGTGTGGGTTCCACGGTTCCAAAGGTCATCAATGGCTGTTTGAGAAGGTGGGAAAGGGGAATTCTATCCAGGCTGCGCGGGAAGACATGCGCGCGTTGTCAAAGTGCGTGTGCGCGGGCAGAGACGTACTGCTCGTATCTGTGCAACGTGGCCTGCAGCACGCTCAGGGAGTAGACGAGGCCCGCGGCGAAGCCGAACTGCTCCCCGGTCGGGCCACGCGCACCGGCCTGCGTCACGCTGCTCTCGCTCAGCTCAAACTTCTCCCGCGCCTGCGTGCTGATCAGCTCCGCCTGCGGAAACACGACAGCGCCAGGCCAGTGAAGATCTGGATGTTGTTAGCACACTCATGCCTCGATTAATGCATTTCTGTGCTACGCGGTTTACTTCTCCAAAACAGGCTCCGAAAACCTTCATCATAGCTTTGACAAAGATTTCACAGCAAAGCCAAAGTGAGGAAAACACACAAAAAAGTAGGTTTTATCGGAAGCTTAAAGTAGTGAATCCTATTTAAAAAAAATCAGTCAAATTACAGACAGACCAACCAGCCCAAACCAGCTGGCTAATGCAGTCCCTCCGGAGACAGCCTCTATGTAAGCACCTTGCGGATAAGCCTGGGGATCAGGAGGAGGACCAGGATGCAGTCGTGGTCTCCACCGTGCCTCAGGAACGACTCCGGCATGAAGGAGGTGAGCAAGGACACGTGCCTGTTGGCCTGGGTCACCTCCATCTTCCTCAGCTCCATATCGATGGCCTGCAGGTCACCGCAGGAAACAGGGCGTCATCGTTACGCGTTCGGCTCGGACCTGCAGGGCCCCTGTGAGGGACGCGTCCATAGGCAAGGCCTCACCTTGGCGTGAGCCTTCGTTTCAGCAAACTTGATCTTGAAGTCGAACAGCTCAGCTGTGGGCTGCTGGCCCACCGTCGCCTCCTGCTGGTTGGTCAGCTCTCTGTTCAGCTCCTGTTAGGATAAGGTCTAAGGAGTCACCTCGCCCGATACCTTTTGTCTCCCTCCAAGTGACCATCTTTAATTTAAATTTAATTTAAAAATTTTTAAAAGCGTACACATAGCCCTACATGTTGAATTCTTTTACAGCCCAACCGACGCGTGACGAAACCTGCAAAGACAGCCACGCTCCCACGTCTCACCTGCAGGTGCGTGGTCAGCTCACGGTATTTCTGAATGGTCTGCTGGTAGTCGGCCAATGTCTCCTGGGCGGCCTCCACCCTCTTCTCAGCCTCGCGCACTCGGGCCACACCAAGGTCCACCTGCTCACGGAGCTCCAGCTCCGTCTCGCGGGCGTTTTCTTGGAGCTCGTCGTTCATCTCGTTGATGGCCTCCTGCAGGGTCCAGGAGGTAGCAAAGCGTCTATATCAATGTTGCAAGGATTATTAGGAAAGGCACTCAAGGCGTTAGGGCAAGCAGCTCAGCATGGCTCTTTAATGGAACAAAGAGTGGACCTGACCTGAGGTGCACCTACAACCCTCACCAATCACTCCATCTTTGCCGAAAGCTAAAGTCTCTCTCTATAAAGGTAAAAGCTAGACTCAGAAATACCCCTCCTGCCAAGAACAGGGGAAGAAGTTTCTCACCAGGTCGCTGACCGTCTCCCGGAGCTCCCGCACCCTCTCCTCCAGGTCCAGGTTCCTCTCCGTCAGAGTTTCCACCATCTCCTCCGAACCCAGAGCTGCGTCCACCTGAGAGATGGTGACCAGGGGAGCCACACGCAGTCAAACCCCACGCTAACCAAACAACAAAGTCACAATCTGCCATCCAATTAACAACACCAGGACCACATGAACTCCAGCAGTTAATGACCACAAAGTGAGCCACATCTCTGCTGACTAAGTGATGGTTGATGCATTGCCACAGCAATGACAAATCTTAGCTTCATAACAAGGTGCTTTTGTATGGGATTACTATCCAACATTAATTACAAACCAAAACAATTCTACTCCACCGACATACAAAATTAAGCAGCACCTCCTTCTGAATAATTGGATCGATAGCATCTTCACAAAGACGCAGCTCCGAGTGCCTTGTTAGAGTTAATGAGGCTTGATTTAGAAAGCTACGAATTTTCATCTTTCTGCTCTGAACGTTAAATTTCATACAACCAAGGGAGAATCAATAACAATTTGCAGAGGATTTTACAACATTCCAGCCCGTGTTACATTTCCAAATTACGGTCAATGCGTTTCATTAAACGTAGAGTAACAAGATGAGATTATTGGTGGTAAATCACATTTCTAACGTCCTTGTTGTTGCAAACACAAAAGGAGGGATCCGCAGAACATGTACATGTTTCTGGTTGGCCGGAACATTGTAATCAATTATGTTAGCTTGGTGGAAAATCCATAAGAATGCCAGTACTAATGGCTTCAAGAGTAACTGCAAATGTCACAGATGAGCGTAAAGTCTGACGTTAACCTGACGGCGCTCTGCCCACTCACCTCCACACAACCTTCCCATCAGCCCCCTGGCTGCCAATTACTGCTAGACAACACAGTCCAATATTTGAAGACGTACGTTGGTCCTCTGATTTCAACTTCTATTAGGAGAGGTAACGGGGTAATGTGGAGTGCATACCCACCTGCATGTTTTCTACTCACACTTACAGGATGGGTTCTACAGTGATGAACTTAAGCCATGTCTAACACGTGCACGCACACACACACAAACACTTTTTTTTTATAAACGTCTGCCTGACCTGCTCCTTGAGCTCATCGATGGTCTTCTCGGCCTCCTTCATCTCCTCTAGCAGCTTCTCCCTCTGCTGTCGGAGCGTCTCCAACTCCACGTTCTTCTTCTCCATCTGCTTCTGCAGTTTCGTGTGTTCCTGCTTCTCAGAAGTTGACAGGTCCCGCATCCTGCAAATGGCCCGGACCTCAGTGTGGGGGGGCAGGAGGACACGCCTTCTTTGTGCCATCGTCAACTGCTACCGAGTTGGGACTGTCTTGGCACGAGTTAAAACCTAATCCTTAATGCCATAAACTCAACTTTGAATTTCTTTTTTTTTTTTTTTTTTAATCTTGTTTTTCCAAAAAGAATTTCTGAAAACTGCAGCAACTGGGTACTTAATTACAGGCAAAGTATCTTGACACTAAAAAGAGCAAAAGCCAACATATTTAAACTTAATGGCCCAATTTTGACTTGCTTCATGAACCTTTTCTACTTGGGCAGGTCTGACTGGCTACTTAAACATTACAGCCATCACGTTTGTCACCCTGACTTTCGTTACGTTACTAAATCAAGTAAAGCGTTTTCATCATCCGAGATTTGCAGGCAGACCTCACTAGGGCATCCTTCAGCCGGCTGTTCTGCTCCTCCAACTGCTTCACATGGTAGCTTGAAGCAGCGCCATCAGACCCTGCAAAGGAGGGGAAGCATAATTCCATGTGAAACGCCACTCCATGTACACAGCTCCAGAGGAGAAAGCCCCATCAAACACAGTGGTTTGCCCAGGTCCGTGTGAAACGTCCCATGATACGCTGCGGCTTCCTCGGGACGGTGCAACACGTTCTGCCAAACGCCATGGGTCATTCGGCACCCTGGCATTACATTCCACTTGGCACCGGGGTGTACGCACCAAAGTGCGACGTGGCATGTCAAACTCTATTCACGACTCTCGCCACTAAAACCTCTCTTTGCACAGAAAGCCAGTTTTAGACATTCTAATGGACACGTGTAGCCAGGACAGGGAGAAGAATCCTGGAAGGTCAGATGCAAATAGTAACCAAACGTTCTGAAAACAGCCTCTGTTGCTACCCTGCATAGTAATAATGAGGTTTACTACTGACTCTAGTTCACTGTGATTATAGACCTGTTGGTGTGATCTACAAAGAGTCTACACCAACGCGCTACTCAGCATGCCACACCATCGCAGGTACTATCGAGATTAAGGTTATCTAACCTTTCTCTTCAATTTCGTGCTTGAGGATCTCAAGGTCCATGGTCAGCTCCTCCACCTTCTCCTTCAGGGACTCCACTTCCTGCTGCAGGGACTCCGCCCGCTCCTCCGCCATCTCCTTATCCAGAGTGGCCATTTCGATGGCGTCTGCCGTGTCGGCCATCTCCTCCATGTAGCGGTCCCTGGCCTCAAGGGCCTCCTTGGCCTCCTGCAGCGTGGTGAGGAGAAGGTGGAATACAGTTGTGGAAGGTTCTCCCACGCACGTTCCTTGAAACAGTTCAGGTTGACAACACAATGCCAGAACTTTCCAAACCAAGGCTACTGCTTAAATGAATGGGTTTGTAACTTAATAAAAAATTATCTGTAGTGAACGAGTTCTGGGACCAGTTTCAGTTCAATCAGTTAAAGGTGTGATAAAGGCTAGAGTCAGCTGGTCCCGGATCAGCAGATGATGGACAACCTTCTTTGCATCCTTGAGCTGCTTCTGGAGCTCAGCCTGCTGCTCCTGCATCTTAGTCTTCCACTCCTGCAGCTGCTCCAGCTGGATCTTGTGCTTCTCCAGCTCTTTCAGCTTCGCCTTGTCCTCGGCACGCTTCATCCGCAGCGTCTCCAGCTTCTCCTCCAGGTCCTTCACCTGGCTC
Source organism: Chitala chitala (assembly GCA_025773905.1). Taxonomy (NCBI): domain Eukaryota; kingdom Metazoa; phylum Chordata; class Actinopteri; order Osteoglossiformes; family Notopteridae; genus Chitala; species Chitala chitala. The sequence goes on along the minus strand of JABJVR010049151.1, from coordinate 7,676 downwards.
TGCAACACCTCCTCCTCCTGGAAGTCAAGGAAAGACCCTTTTGTCAGGAACTCAGGCCATCAATTACCTCTCCTATCCACCACACGCTAAAGAGCCCCTCCTCCATCATCTCCACGCGTTTGACAGGCTCACCACATCGCACCCTTATCCACACCTCAAGGCTGATCTCAGATCAGACACCCGAGAACGTACACAGTAGTGCAATGTCCCGAAAATCTCACCGAGTAGGATATTCAGACACAACCACATGACAAACAGACACTCCCCAAGACAAAGAATAGCGCTGGCCTCTGAGTCAGGTCAGTGTACACTGTACACACAGCAGATGGAAGAGCAGGAACACACACACTTCACAACTGCCCTTTACACTCATCACTAACAACAACAGTAAGCGATACACCACCGGGAGAATCTGACTGATAGCAGCTTGAAAATTTCACTGCACATGTGGAGTCAAGAAGTAACTTTGAAGCTAAACAATTTGGACAAGAGCAGCAGCTCAAACAGAATGAAAGCAGGCAACTGGACGAAATCCAGCCTGTCCCTGCCCAGGCTCACGGGGACGTACGGCCTACCTTGCTGGGCATGATCGGAGGCGGAGTCTGGGGCATGGAAAGAGCGCTACTGGATGAAGGCACGACAGGCGTTGAAAGCAGAGTGTGCGCAGGTGTGGAGGTACTCGTCACTTGCTGCGTAACAGAGCTTGGAGGGGTCCGGGGCGTCTGCAGAACAGATCCAAAGATTGAGAGGGGGAGGGGTGCATCACTCTACAGAAACACAATGAAGACTGTATATGCTTAATGAGTATATACTGATCCATCTCATATTAATTTGCCTTTATGCCAACTCTACATCAGACTGTACATGGTCATATTGGCTCTGTGTTTTATATTCGATGTTAGAATCAGAAAAGTAATCAAATCCTAAATCTATATTAAAAATTAAAAAAAAATCATCCAACACGGCCCCCCCCCCCCCCCCATAAAACATCTTTTAATTTACAGAAGACAAAAGCCTGCCACATAACTAGACACACCCAGTGCAGTTTGATCTCAAAATGTGCCATCATAAACAGCTGTGTGACAGGGAAGGCCAATCCTGGAGGACAGAAAGCCATTATAATTTAAAGCAGGAAGTCACCTCGTCCCACATCTAAAGTGCTTGTGTAATTAACAGCAACGAATGGTCCTCAAGGACTGGCACTGCAAGCCCAATAAAAAGATTAGTGTAGAAACCGGGTCAGGTGACTAAGGGTTGGCGGGGCTTAGGGAAGTACTATGTAAGTGTGGGAGGGGTTTAGGAACAAATCTTCATTGGTGGGAAGTACTTAAGAACATACCATAAGTAAAGATGGAAGGGAACTCGAGGGAGTTAGCCGAGCAGGGGTGTTCCACTGTCACGCGTAATAAACACTTCGTTAAACAAATCATCTTTCTACACTGTACATCCATACAATTAATTCCCTTAATAGATAAAATGACTGCACAAGGTATTTAAAATGACTAACATGGGTTATAATTTCTCAGTATTCATATTCAAAACAGTTTCCAAGCGTCCGTACGGCTTTACAAAACCAGCAAGATTAAAGCAAGCCACCTGTGCTCTTCAACCTGACATCAATTCACCTCCCCCAATTAATTACATTCAACTGCTGGTGTGTTTGCATTTCTACTTAAAAGCCAGAGATTAAAGCAATAAAAGCGTTAAAATTTATGAAGTAACACAAGCACTGTATGAACAAACGTGCTTTCGTTTTCCAATTTATATAAATTTTTCTGCCATTTACACAGTTTAAACAGTGTAATGAGATTTTCAGTGCGGGATGTACCGCACGGATTACATATCTACTCCCATATGGTTAAAGGTGGTAATTAACAGTGGAATTAATCCCATAATACATAACGAATGAAGTAGCTCAGAAACAAGGTAATAAAATTAGCTTAATAGAAATTCCAAAATGCATTACACCCTAGTAATGGATAATTCAGCCATTATAACAACATGATTGTCTGGCATTTGAAAGCTAGCGCTCGTCATTCTGTCTGCCCAGTTCCCATTTGTGCAGCTGAAACCGTTGAAGGATGGCAATGTTTTAAAGTGCATGCTGGGTACAAGGCCTGCACCTCCCTGCCCTGGCCGCAAGCTCACCTTCATGCGCCGAGGCACAGGCTGGCAGAGAACGGGGAGGAAACGAGGGAAGACATGACACAACATCACAGGCAGAGAGAGGTAGGCGGAGCCGGTGTCGTCAAGGCAACATAAAGAGATGCCCGTGAGGTCAAACAGTGGCACAGACTCCCCTCTCATACTGAACTGTAACCAAACCTGCAACACTGTACCAGGAACTCTGTTCCTTCTTACAGAACTTCTTGCATCTAAGCGACATGCTTCATAAACAGACATAAGCATAATACTTTCATCCCATTTGCATTTTGTGAGAAAACAAGACAGCAGAAAAATAGTTATCAGAATTTAACATGGACACAGCTGTCCACCGATACACGTGTGTGAAAACACGTACAAGTGACCCGCTCAACACCAGGCGCCCAAAGCGCGCCGTGTGGATAAGGAACGGTGCACATGAAAAATTCATTCTGCATCGCCGCCAACTGAACCCGTGACACCAACTGAAACCCAAAAGGTGTAGATCACACATTCACACCTAACACGATGCACATAACAAACAAGGGTTGATGTGCAGTGAACCAAGGAAAACCAGCCAACCAAAACACCCCCCACTCAACAAAAACTCCAAACAAAAAGAACGGAGTAACCTTAGGAGGAGCAAACTCTGTTCGTGGTACCTTCCTGGTAAATTGCATCTGTCCATCAAATCAGTAAAGAGAAAAAGGCACACAGGAAAGAAAGAGACACAATCTCCAGTTACTACAAGAAGGGATCATAGTAATGATGATCCCCATTGAAACCTGAAACTGCTTTGTACACTATCATCTCATCTGCACCACCTAACAAACCGGTTAACCTAACAAACAAAACGCACATCATTACCCGTTTAAAAGTACCAAGGCTGACTGAGTAAGATATATTGCGTAATCTACCATTCATGACCCAGCCTAACTTTTCAGACATGACTAAACAATAAAGACTGAATGAAGCTGGAACCGATTTGACATCTAAAACTAAAGTAAGGAGGTGTCTCGTGCTTTCGTGGCATGAGCAAACTAGCCGTTGGCTGGTCCGTGCTGTAAGTGTTAATAAGCCTGCTGAACACCTCTTTACCTGCAAGACAAGCAGAGAAGTCAGCAGGGCTCGTGCCACAACCCCGAATGTATGTTTCTAAAGTTCTGTTTCACTGTGGTTTTCACCGTGGTACTGGCTCTGGAACACTGGGATTGATGCTACATTAGCTATATGAAACACAGCCAACAAACCATATGAAAAAGGACTCTTCACACCAGGCAGTTGCCCCAGCAGGGCAGTCAGTTTCTAACGCTCATTATAAACTGCTCAACTGGAAGATTTCTATTTCCAAGAACTGAAATACACTCTTGCATTAGAGTCTCATTTATTAACATTTTCGCTATGTCTTGTTTGACCATGGTACCAGAGGCATCTGGTTAGTTCCAAAACAACTGCATACCGTTTTAGAGATGAAATACGACAACGGGGTGGGGTGGGGTAGGTGTGTGTGTGGCAGTTGTTCCTGCACACTTGAAGATACAGGGTGTGTGTGCTAGGCCAAATGCTGCCCTTGACATCATCGTGACTGCCGTACTGTCCGGCGTACTCACCGGTTTGGCCATTTTTGGCATCTCCAGGGATTCTGAAAACAACACAATGAGTTTTTAGTTCAAGCCTGAAAGAAACCTCAAGAAAAACGCAAGAAAAAACCTCCACTGAAGCACGAAAGAAAAAAAAAAAATTAAAAACTTGACAGTCAGAATGTCTTTTTTCTATACGAGAAAAAAAAAAAAAAAAAAAGAATGAATTTCACGGGTCATTAAGTGTTGTATATAAGCGGACATCCAACATCATAACTTCAGAATTAAAGAGCATTAAATAGCATGAAAAACAGATCGCACTGCCGGCGTCAGGCTTATTCCACGGATCGTTACCTTCACGGACGTTACTTCCACTAAACCTCCATTGGATGCCAAAAGGACACTGAATCACTGTTGTAAGCACGGTCACAATGACTTTGTTGAAACGCATCATTAGAGACCACAGAGATGGAGAGAAATTCTACGCAACATCAAAAAAAACAGCTTATGGTTTCAATACTTTGCCGTCTCCATGTTTACTTTAAAAATCATCCACTGTAGCTCTGTGTTCCACCAAGCCATTCGGATAACACTAGTGGCTGTTCACCACCATTAGTTTTTTTTGGCCTAAAAAATGGCTCATCTCCCAAAGTGTCCTTCTCACTATGCAAGTCCCAAGGCAAAGCACGTTGAAACAGCGGGTGAAGCTACAGCAGGGGCAGGGCTTTCCACTCCCTCCAGCTTTACCTCGTTTGGGTGCCTTAGAAGTATCAGGCTCGGGGGGCTCAGAGGAAGTGTTATCCGATTCATCATCTACAACCTGAATCTGAAAACAGGAAGAAAACGCTACAGGATCCGAATGAATTAAACAACCAAAGCATTGCAGCAAATTAAAAGCTTGACTTAATCTGTTACAGGACCGAATCCCATGGTCCTAATGATGCCACGTGCACACCCGAGGCGTGGCGTACCTGTGACTGGCGCACGAAGATGCCGTGGTTCTCCTTGCAGGTGAAGTACCTCTTGCCCTGCACCGTGCCATCATTCTTGCCGTTGGGCTCATCCAGGATGACGCCCACCCACTTGCCAGTGGAGAAGAGCGTGGCACCAACGTACGCCACAGTGCCACGGTGCCCCTTGCCAATCACCTCCACCTGGGAGCCCACTTTCACGGGTTTGCCAACCCCCTCTGAGCTCATCTTGCCGAGAAGGCTGATGGTCAACTAGTGGGGAGAAGAGAGTCACGGTCAGTATTTTCTCAGTGCACACAAAAACACACACACACACACACACACACACACACACACACACACACACACACACACACCATGTGACTTTCACTACATGTGTAGCCAATAACGGACTCTCCTTCTCAACAGCTGTGGACCTCCAGTGCCCCCAGGAAGCTTTTCACAGCCATTACCTGCATCTATTCTCCAGCTCATGAGAAAACAGACACATGTACACTATAAACTCAAAGCAAACATGGCATGGCGCACTCTGCTGCCAAGCGTGGAGCTTCTACTTATGACCAGAAAAGCCAATGTCTTCCACAGACAAAAGCTTGTCACTCAGTTTACTCCTGTACGGGGACACACACTGTATGGGGACACACGCTGCTGAAGGCATTTCTGTCAAGCTTGTCGACCACACATCCATGGGATTACATCGTTGTTAGCTAGCCAGTGAGCATTTCTTCGTGGTCTGCACAGCCTTGTGGGATAGCTGGCTCCTCAACTTGCACTGAGGAAGACCTTGTGACAGAGCTTACAAAGAAACGTTTGTCACATCTGAGGCAGCGTGGGAGATCAGCTGCGAGTTCCTCAGGGTAGGTTTACGGATACCCGTGGACACCCCCAAGTGGAGGACGCTCATCTGTTTCCACTATTCCACACCGCTAACAGGCACAGAAACTGGCCTTTAGCGTGAGCTACATTTTCTAACTTAAAAACACCAAAGACAAAAAACAAAAGGCCGCACCCCTAACTTCCACAAACCCACAAATTCACTTTCTGGCAGAAACAGAATGGATTTACTGAGACTGTAAACTAGGGCTGAAATGGAATTAGACATTTTTGAATGCACTAAACCATTTAGTACATTAGATCTACAATATAACAATGTCGTACCACCTATATGTAAAAACACATTTATTTCTGGATAATTTAGCAACTGACAAACTACAATCAGAATGTCCTTAGACTGTGTTTGATTGCCTACTGCCTTTCAGTACAAAGACATAAACATGTTACACAGAAAGTATCATTTGTTACACATTACAACAAATATTATTCAAACTAGTTGCCATGACAATGTAACTACAGATTACCAGTCCAACTGTCAACTGCCCCCTGATCACACAGCAGTTTTAAATGTAGTTAGACTCTTTGCTCAGAGAGATTTAGCTAGATGTCTTGACACAGTTCACTTTGTTATTAAAGTCTGCAGTTTCTTAAAACCAAACCCAGACCATATGGTGATGCTGGTGCCCCTTTAGGATATTCATATTACTCACCCTGGGGGTGTACGAATGTCTTCTACTCATAGACATGGCAGCTCTTGCTATTAACTCAGTGTCTTCAATTCACACTTTCCTCTCTTTAAACCTCCTTTTAAATGGAGAAGCGCGTGACCAGTGTTTGTGTGTTTGTGTGTGCATGGGGGGGGATACCAGTCACATAATCTGTCAGCCACCATGCAGTTGGCTGAATTGAACCGCCTCTCTTCTGGCCTTATGCAGAATTGAGGCCAAGACTGACTGAGGACTGCTGCCCTCTCACCACAATGGTGGAAGGTGGCAACCTTTACAGGGAGCCAATCAATACTTTTCCCAACACGTCTAAGTAAACATTACATGGGCTGCTGAGGGCATCCTCTGGTTCCTAATAACCCCCTTATAAACTCATGCCTGGTATTCCCTCACAGTCACTGGTACTCAGACATGGACTAAGCGGCAGAGCAGATGCACGCCAGTCCATTATCAAGTTACAGTGAAAAGGCAGAGTGACAGTGGAAGTGAAACCACCAGTGCTCTCCTCAAACTTCTACAGCAGCACAACCGAGGGGCATTAACGTGGCAGCCCAAGCAAATCAAGGACTTGCATTGGTTTAAACATTGTTTCTACATTGTTCATTGCTGAAATTATTTCCAGATAAAAATTCTGAATGAGTGCAAAAGCACGACAGTTGGAGGGTTACATTTTGGCTGTTTCTACGATCGACAAACAGCAGCAACTAACAGCATATTTCAGCGTTAACAGCAGGCGATGACTTCATATCGTTACAATCGATTTTCATTGACACTTCTCAGACACTAACATACGTAAATGGTATAAGACAAGTTCATCCCTTTCGTTAAACTTCTGTACAAAGTTTTAGTGCACCTACATGATATTTCGGTTTTATTTAATTTCATGTGCAACATCTTAAATTGTGTTTTCCCCTATTGCGGGCTGGATTAAAATCACAGGTAAAAAACAAACGCGATTACGTGACACCCTTATCCCCCAAAGCCAGGCCTCCGCCATAAGCACAATATATCGTTTGACAGGTCCGTCAATCAAACTATGCCACTAAGATATATCAGTTTTCTCAAAGAAATTACATAGACTGAATCAAATGTACTTGCCCGGGGAAATTCGGTTTGTGTATTTGTACGTTGTACATACTTACCAAACGGGCTAAAACTACACTTCTTCCAAAACTCCTACCAGTTGACTGTAAGAAACCGGACTTCAAAAAGCCGGATATAGTTTCTTCTTCCGTTTATACTTCCGGCATTTTATCCCTTGGATTTCAAAATAAGAGTCAGGTACCGTTCTTTTTCATTCTAAAGGGTTTTTTTTGCGGATTTTTTTTGTTTAATAGACTGCCCATGAAACATCCATCCATCCATCCATTACCTTAACCGCTTATTCCTGGTGAGGGTCGCGGGGAAACCTGGAGCCCATCCCA
>JABJVR010049150.1:0-22642 GCA_025773905.1 Chitala chitala | reverse complement strand
TCTGCACCATGCAGTAGTGTGGAGAGTGAAAGGCTATTTAGCTCAGTGTCCCATATTGTTGATGAAAACAGAAACAGACTCACAGCTGATCATGCAGAGAAACTTTTTTTCATCAAAAAGAACTTGCCTCTTACTTCTCCAAAAACGCTTAGTTCACCTTCTTACAAGTTGTATGTTGTTTGTTTGAGTAGTGCTAAACTTACATACATGTGAGTTACATACGTTTCATCAACTGAAAGAAAACATCTGATTACTGTGTTTAAAGTTATTGCACTTCTTTGGTACTTGTAATTTTTTATAATAAAAATACTGGAACTGCAATATTATTAGGTACTCCTTTCAGTACTCAGTATCGGCAAGTATTTAAATGTAAGTACTTGTACTCAGTCAGGAAAAAAGTGGTATCGGGACATCCCTACTGATGAGGATGTACAGGATTAGAAATGAACATATCAGAGGAACAGCACACGTAGTACGGTTTGGAGACAAAGTGAGAGACGTGAGATTGAGATGGTGTGGACATGTGCAGAGGATGGATGATGGATGTGGGGTATATCAGGAGAGGAATGCTGAGGATGGATGTGGGGTATATCAGGAGAGGAATGCTGAGGGCGGAGCTGCCAGGCAGAAGTAGAAGGGGAAGGCCAAGGAGGACGTTTATGGATGCAGTGAGGTAGGACATGTGGATGGTTAATATGATAGAGGAAGATGCAAAGGACATTGAGATAGTAGCTGCCAAAGCAAATTCTCCATCTCTAATGGGAGTGGCAGAAAGAAGAATAGTAATATGTTAATGTGTCTTCGTTTTCATTGTTTCTATATGTTTGATATTTGCAGTTCAAAGTCAAGGCCCTTGTTTTATGGATGTTTTTGTTTTCCTTTATACAGTCAAACCTTGGGTTTCGAACGACTCCGTTAACTCCGTTGCCAGACAAGCTACTCGGCAACAGCCAACAGCACGGCATCACGTGTGTGCGTGTCAGTCATGTCGTAGCCCTTGTTCAGAGAACACCCGCTCTAAACTGTTCTTTGATTTTGGTGATATTTCTGGTGTTGTGCGTTATTTTTTCTGTTTTTATATTCCATAAGCCATCATGGGACCTAAGAAAGCTAGTGAAATTGTAAAGGTGAAAAGAAAAAAAAATTAGTGAGAACAACGATAGAGGTGAAGAAAGAAATCATATGGAAGCATGAAAGTGGCGTTCGCGTCTTGGATCTGGCTTTGCAGTTCGGCTTAGCAAAGTCATCAATCTGTACCATTCTCAAAAACAAGGAAGCAATAAAGGATGCTAATGTTGCCAAAAGAGTGACTGTGATCACCAAGCAAAGATTGCAGACCTTAGAAGAAGTGGAAAAGTAGCTCTTGATTTGGATTAATGAAAAGCAGTTACGTAAGCAGTTCGTAAGGATGAATGAAATTGTCTATCTTATTTAAAACTTTATTCTTTATTCAGTTTGTATGTTATAATATAATGCTATTGTGAAGTGAGAATCCAAATTCAGATGCATTACAGAGCATCAGGGCAGAGTGAGGCGGAGGTCAGGAACGGAATAATCCATTTTACAGTGTTTCTTATGAGAAAATCAGTTTTGGTTTACAAACAAATCGGTTTAAGAACAACATTTAGGAAGGAATTATGTTCAAAAACTGAGGTTTCACTGTACATGGATTCTTCCTTTTCAGTTCCATACAAATCATAAAATATTGAACTGTCAGTTTACAAATTACTATTAAAAGTAACAATGTTGTATGATGCTACGAAAGTGATGCTTTCAGTAGTGGCAAGTGTGTGTGTGTAATATAGCAATATTGTGATGCTGTTCATAATCATTTTTATGTTTGCCCTTTGTATTATGCAAATGTTTCACACCCTTGTTGAAGATTTTCAGTTTTCCGTTGCCAGTGTTTCAATGCACAGTATTGGTTGTGTAAATGAATAAATACCAGAATGTAACAGTCATGTAGATTATAAAGTAAGATGGCTGCAAAGAGCTAAGTATATTGTGTATATATAGTGTATTTTGCCATTGATGGATCTGATTGTGTTCTTCCGTGTTTCCTGAAATGTTTCATGTTTGCTCACAAATCTAAGTCAAGTTTAAACTGTATTCAGATTTACAAGATGCTTCACTGTGTCATTATATGAAGCCTGAGCCATGTATTTGATTATTATAAATATTTACAGTCTTACAGTATAAACTAATGGCTAATCTATAATCGACTAGATGTGGCGAACATGGACGGGATCGCGGAATTAACTCATGAAATGGATTTTGTAACTTGGATATAAACAAGGAAATGACTAGAATTTTGTGATTATGGTTATTACAAAATCTCTAAACAAAGTACTGTAAATGTTTTTGAATAATTTCTAGCATTTTGTAATTCAAAATGCATATTATTTTTTATTATTCATTTATGCCTTGAATTTATGTCCATTATATGTAGCTACAGCTTGCTGCTGTGCAGTTTCAGTATCATCTGAGTTATTGTAGTCTATTGAAATACCTTTCTATAGTACGTGGCCTGGTGGCTCAATGGGTAGAACATCAGGCTGGGATGCAGAAGTCTCCCGGTTTGAATTCCAGCCCAGCCACCATGTGTGTCCTTGAGCAAGACACCCAGTGTTAGCTCATTATAACACTTATGTGAAAAATCACTTTGGATAAAAGTGTCTGCTAAATGAATAGTTAATTAATTAATTAATTAATTAATAGTAAAAACTGGTCAAAGAAAACTGAGGGGGGAAAAATGGATTTCATACGGCCCTACTCCGTATCTTCTCTGGGCAAGTCATTATCACAGTTAAATTCTTTTATGAAGGTCAGTGAAACATGATGCTGTAAGATTTTTTTTAATTTTTTTTTTATTTACCATTTGTCACATGTTTCTGTTCACTTTTTCCTTTGCAGGAATATAACCCAAATTATAAGAGGAGGCGGACCGTGGAGGACTTCAATAAATTCTGCACGTTTGTTTTGGCCTATGCAGGTTATATTCCATACCCTCTAGAGGTAAGGAAATGGCTCATCCTTAACATTGAAAATCTGTTCCTTCCCTTCACCGCTCTTAAGTGTTGTTTCTTTCTCTCTTTCTCTCATGGTCCAAACCAAAACAAAAAAAAGGGGGGGGTGGGGGGTGGCTTTACTTAATTTTTCAGTGTGACCACTGGACAATTCCAGATTCGCGCTGCAGCTTTTGTCCATTTTGGTGTCCAGTCGCGCTTTCGACAATGGCGCAGAGTGCGTTTTGTGCCTGGCGCTGTGGTCTTCAGGTGTCCTAAACGTTAGCTGGCGCGCAGCCTGCAGACAGGGTGCCTGTGTTTGTCACACTCCTGCTCTGTGCTGCTCTCCTTTTACTCTGTTTAATCCACAGATCAGTAGCAGCGTGGGCAGCTGCAGTGCCGGGCTTCCCCACACACTGCCCCGCCAATACTCTTCCTCTCTGTCCTGGAGGGACCACCCTCTCCCAGGGTAAGAGGGTCATTTCAGTCTCCATGCTCACCCAGACCCGTTTTCTGTGCCATGCTCTACACCGTAGTGCCCACCTTGCTGCGCAAGCTTAAACTGGAGAATGAGGACCGTCCGTGGTCCGGAAATGGACTGAGCTGAGAGACAGTGGCCCATTCTGGTTGCATGTCATAGCTGAGTAATAGAAGTAAAAGGCTAGGAGACCCAGCTAAGGTGTGCAACCAGTTTGCCCTACCCTGTTTTCCTGTCCTTAGTTTTGTGACTGTTTCTAAGTATGAGACACGGTGTTACTGTTCATGGATATTAGGCTTTTAGTTTCTGCCTCCGTGATGGTCCGTTTATGTTGAAGAATTCTTGGTGTGATTTTTCACCGGGGCTTACACAAAAGCATATTCGACATGTTGTGTTGACTGTATCATCAGTGATGTCTTGATGCTTTCTGTCTAAAACCGAGAATTTGTTTTGCAAAATTGTGATGTACATAATTCAAAATGTTTCTAATTAGTTAAAACACTGTTTTGTTGATGACCCTTCAGTATTCTTTTTACATTGTGATTACTCAGTGTATTGGTATGTTGGAGTTTATCTGGCTTGGACAAAACCACCTTTTATATGTTCAGCTTTCTGTCTTTTTTTCCTCTCTTACAGCTTTTATTAACAATTTTTGATACTCAGACTATAGATAAATTTCACTTTTAATTAAAATATGTGTTTATGATGCACAGTTCAACTGTGGGTTCACATCCCATTCTGTGTGCAGTCTTTCTTCACTCCCTTTGTCTGTGATGGGCCCATACTCTGTTCAGAAAAAATGAATGACTGAATTTGTGAATGTCATTATGGCAGTACTGTTTATATGTGTTCCAAGTCACCATGTAAGAATGGGTACCATTATTATTATTATTATTTATTTAAAAAAATGCTAGTGTCATTTATCTGTATTTCAACACTAAAAGGAATACTAAATCCTGAGGATTTAGATGTCCTGTTTAAACAGATTATTTACATTTTTATGCATTCTCCAGAAAAAGTAACAGATGCTGCATAGCATTTTCTTTCATTGTTTTTGATTCCAGCTCCCAAAGGGAGCATTTTGGTAGGTATTTTGGTTCAGCCTGCTGAAACTGGCACTTTTTTTTTTTTTTTTTTGCAGTTTTTGTAATTTTGTCTTGACCATTGATTGGTCAATTCTGTCACATGATAAAAGGGTGCTGTGAAGATGTGATAAATGTACCAGAGCATTTTGTAGTATATACTTAGTATATGTTTTGTCTGCTGCAAATTTTCATATTTTCTTTGCTCTGAGGGCTAATGCGTTGCAGGAACTTCCTGACACCAGTCAAGACAGTGACTTGGCCTACATAGGCTTTGGACCAAGTGTGTGTAGGTGTGTGTGTGTGTGTGTGTGTGTGTGTGTGTGTGTGTGTGCGCGCACGCGCACGCGCTTGCATGCTTGATGTACAAAACTGCTTCCCTTAAAAGATCTATAGGTAATTGCAGCTCCCTAAGACCAAGTCTAAAGGCTTATTTAATTTTTAATTTCTTACCATTGGTTAAGAAGAAGCAATCATTTTAGTTTGGTGCAAACCCAAGATATATACCATTTAGCTGTGCAGAAATTTATCCAGATTTCCCCTGATGATTGTAAGCATATACACTGCAGTTTCATTGTAATGTGGAAACCGAATGCTGAAGCTAAACCAATGACAGCTGTCAGTATGGACCTCATTATAGTAATGCAGTGTTTATTAATGAGATTGGATTGGTCACATGCACAGGTGTTGCCATAACATGGATGCCGTTTGTCTTCTCTCCCTGTTTCTAATAAAAGGAATCTTATATTGTAGGCCAATACTGAGATTCACAGGAACATAAACTACTTGTTTTTTGACTTATACCATTTGCAATATTTGTATGCATAACCATAGTATGTTTAATTTACCATTAACAAGTATCAGTATAGTAGTTAGTAAAACACTTATACACCAACAAACTAAAGAATTAAAATATCCAGTTTGGTAGTTTTTTTTTTTTTTTTTTTTTGCACAAGAGACTATAATATTTGTATAGGTACCACAAACTTAATTATTGCCCAGTTTAAACCAATAAAGGATAGTGCTTACTTTTCACATTGCCTGCTGCAACAATTAGCAATTTGCTTTGTAAAGGATCGTGTTAGGTCTGCAGTGTTAGTTCATAGACACTATCAAAAAGTTCAATATTGTGAGTATTGGCATGGTTATTACTTGCTGTGCAGATTTAAATATACTGTATAAGGAGGATTCATACTGTGTGTATGTATTTCTGACAATTGTTTCATTTCTGAAAATCTGTGCTCCATACTCTTGAAGTACATTCCATTACTGTGTTTATGTTTCTGAGTTGTCGCATAGTGTGACTTTTAAAGTGCTTTGACTTTTAAATTTCAGTTTTCAAATGCAAACTGATGAGATCATGAACTAGACATCCTGCTTATACTAGTTTCTCATTCCTTTAATCATTTTTTTTTTATCTGTGGCTTTTTGTCTGAAACCAGCTTCAGTTAGGTTTTGTAAACCTAATTATGACTTAATGCCCTTTGTTCAGGTAAGGGCACTTGGCTGTAAGGTAACTAGTGGGTACTTGTGGACACAGAAATGTCCCAGAAATCCAAATTAAAGGAACCGAAAGTTTGCTTAAGTATACATCAATTTAATAAAAAAAAAAAAAAAAAAACTTGACGCTGATGTCAAATCAGTATTTTTCATGCAATATGTACATAGTATGTTACTATATAGTTCATAATCCAGAGATGGTTGCATTTGCATTAAGATTACAAACATTGGTGCAGAGAACCATATGGAATCACTATTTCTGCTCTTTTTCCACTTAACCATTATAGTAAGTTGTTACACAATGTCTTGAAACTGGATAACAATATATCATCGGGCAGCATCATCCGATTGGGTGAATAAATGCTAAAATAACCAGTTAAAAGGACAGAGAAACTACATCGATTTGGCAGCTTATATCTCACTGCTGCCCTCCATAGTTTTACTGACAGCAGTCAGACTTCCAGAGAACAGCTGGGATGTCAGCAGGCTAAGAAACCAAAAGTCGTATTGAGCTAAATATTACTGCTCGATCCTTTATAAATACTCCTGGGACTGATCCATTCTCCAGACTGGGGTGTGCTATTTTGGTGTCATTGTTTAAAATACCAAGCTTAAATGACTGTAAAATTTTTGAACAATGTTTTCCAAGATTTGTCACCACGTGTGCTATAATAAGTATGATAATGCCATACTCTGTAGAAACCTGTACACAAAGATGTGCCTATGTAGCCCAAATCACTCTTGTTCTAAAAACAAAGATTTAAGTGTGAGGAAAAGGCACCCTGTAGACATCGAAGTTGAAAATGATCGAACATGGTGAAAAAGGGGACAGTCATTTTGCATTTGGTATGTGGATAGAAAACACGTTAGACAGTGGAACAAGGGAAAGGCAGAAATCGGGCTTGTGTTTAAATCAGCCAAGAAAGCAAGCGGCAGTGGACAGCCTCTTAAATATTTGGACATTGAGGAAAACTTCAAGAGCTGCACTGAAAGGCAAGAAGTTGGTGTGTGCATCACAGGAAAGGCACTAAAATTCAAAGCCTTACATTTGCACTAAGGGGATGGGTGCCAGTCTTTGAAGGTGTCCAGTGCATAGACATAATATACACAGATGCCACTTAGGCCTATTGCTGTGAGATGTCAACGAATCGCCAATATTGTACCTGGCAAGAGTGACCTATAAAGAGAGGAGCTGCTGTTCTTCTGGATAAAGAGCAGTACGGTAGGGCCCCTGTATCCGTTACTCTAGTATCCACTGATCGAGTTAACTGTGGTCAACTGAAAAAAATGAAAAATATAAAAATACAGGAAAGCGTAAACATGATGAAGAGGGCAGGCTGAACAATGTACCAGTTCATCTCCTTTGTTTTGGTAACTGCAGAAGTCTTTGGGGGCTGTGCATATTGTTTGTGGGGAAACTGTGGGGATACAACTTGTATAATGTTTACATTTCTGTGTCAATTTCAGTGAGTTGCTTTTATATTCAAGGGTTTGTGATCTACTTGCAGCAGTATAGCATATATTATTAATAGCATATAAATACAATAAGGTGTAGTAAGAACATGTTATAATTTAGTACCAATGTAATAATATTAAAGTAATAGTATATAGCATAAATGCTAGTATAATATATATAATAATAAAATGGTAGTGAATAGTACAATAATATATTTAAAGTATTATATAATAATAGCATTCCATACATCCATACATCATCAAATTTCATGAAGTTATGGCAACAAGACAAGAAAACAAAGGTGATAAAAAGACTAGTTATAAAATCCTTATAGGTTACTGATACACCTACTGTTTGGAGATGAGTCAACAAACTGAAGAGGGACAGTTTGGCTTTATCTCTAATCCTAAAAATCTGACACATTCAGTCCAAGTTCTCTGGTTTAAAGTGCTCACTGCAGAGCATGGAGGACTCGCTGGCAGAAAACCTTCCTTTTGTAACGATACTTCCCACTTCCTCTTAAACTTTCTCTGTGGAAAAGAGAAAAGTTAGCTAGCCAGCTAACTATAGTATGATTCATATTATGTCAGCCGCACAGCCAAAACAAGCATCTTATTATAAAACTCGTTTTGGAGAAAAATGCTAATATATCCTAGATGAAAGTCTTCATTATGGGCAATAAAGTTTATATAATTTTTTAAGTCTCTGCTTTTGCAGCTAGTTAGCGTTATTACTGGGTATTAATCTGACTCGTGGCCAATCTCACACGTAATGTTATAATGGCCAAATACAACCAAAAAAAAAACAATACCTGTGAAAGGTAGTTCCCTGACGTCAGACTTGGATTGTGTGCTGGTTTGTACAGCCCCAAACAACACATGACTGATATCTTTTTCCTGTCCCGTCTTCTGCGAGTTATGGAAAGGTGGCAGGTGCGGTATGGCGGCAAGGGTGATGTACAATGTAGGGTCTAAGTATATTATGTTTATGGTCCAGTGTATGGTTTACAAGGTCCAAAAAGTGCAGCTTTATCACTTTTTGGAGGTCCACACATATAACACCAAAGTCAGTCAAGGTAACAGACATTGATAAATTTTAGTGATGTGTAATCTTTATGTGTCATCTTTGTGTCTACGGTATGTGATGGTATGTATATGAGTGTGGTACTAAGTCTGAATGTCAGTAACATGGACAAGACGCCTGTGTACCTGCCAATGAAAGGAAGGAGCACATTTCATTTGAAGAGTAACAGCAAGTTGTCAGTTATTTCTACTGAACATTTAAATAAGTTGGGTGCATTTGCTGATAGAACTGAGATGGTAAATTGGGTAATCAGTTGAACCACTCTTACATAGCAGCAGATTTAATGACATTTGCA
This sequence comes from Chitala chitala, assembly GCA_025773905.1. NCBI lineage: Eukaryota > Metazoa > Chordata > Actinopteri > Osteoglossiformes > Notopteridae > Chitala > Chitala chitala. Next base: position 13,743 of record JABJVR010049150.1, on the reverse strand, counting down.
AATACATAAATCTAAAATAACTGAACAAGTTGATTGGTTTTGGTTCGGTTGTTAATTATAGTTGAGTATTTTAACGCTGCTCCACTCTGTCATACATAATCAGTTTTTACGTACTCACTTGTAGTCTACCGTGACTACTTCATGTATTTGTAACATAAGTGCCATGGCATGCTGTTGACTGTAACGTGTGTTGGAAGTCCACGCTGAGTGTGGGGCGGTGGCAGTTTTCAGTGTGTTTCTGCATATAACCAATGTCCTATGTTGTTTTCACTCCAGGAGACGTCTGTGAGGAGTAACTCGAGCCCACCGAACAGCACAGGCAGTACGGTGGACAGCGATGGCTGGGAGACCCCGCAGAGTGGCTTCGCCTCCGTCAGTGACCTGCAGCGGCCAAAGGCCTGCAAGGCCTTCGCAGGACACAAGCGCCCGGACACAAGAGAGGCCAGCTACCTGCAGCCACTGAAGCGCTCCAAGTCCTCAGGCCTCCTGTTGGACAAAAAGAGGAAGGAAGACAAGGCGAAGAAGAAAAAGAAGAAGAAGAAGAAACAGCGAAGGCAGGAAGAAGCGAAGCAGAGGGCAGGCATATCCATGTCTCGAGGTGATGACGCGGGACTCCTCGCTGCAGGACGAGCCATTAAAGAAGAGGCGCAGGACTTTGTGAGCATCTCCGAGCCCGGCATGGGGAGTATAGACCTACAGAAGCCTGGACCGTGTTTCCTGAGCACTTCCGCAGGCTCTGCTACCGTTTCGCCGTCACATGCCCCCAGCCTCAGTGCTCACATGAAGAAGGAAAAGGAGGAAAGGCTACGGCACAGGGAGTCCTCCGACTGTCAGGGGGAGCAGCCTGTAGATGGCAGTAGGGGGCAGCTGCTGGAGGAGCAGGTGGTACTCAAGGCAGAAGGCACGGACGGGAAAAGGACTATCATCCGGCAGGGCAAGCAGGTCGTGTTCAGGGACGAGGATGGCTCTGGAGATGATGAGGATATCATGGTGGACTCAGGTATCGTTTCTATTTGTGTGTGCATCACGCCTCTTTTTTTTGGGTAAATGCTATCGGCAGTCTTCTGGCCATCTCGCTCATGAGGTATATCTGTATAGTAAAGTATGTCAGATAAATAATACTCGTAAATACTTCACTTTTGTCAACCTGCTGCTATTTTTGCATTTTGAATTTATAAATTTACTATCTTTGGCCATTCCACCTTAACATTCCATCCCACTTTTGCATTCACTCACACACATTACTGCCCAAGCTTACCTGCACTTAAATGTTTTTGTCCAGCCTTTGCCTGCAAAAATTTATGGCATACATGCACATATTTATAATATATTTACTGATAACCTAAAAAAAATCACTTAAAACTGTTTCAACTACAACATTACAAATGGATACCATAGTGTTTGAAACAGAAGTGAGCTTAATGAATTACAATGCAAAAAAATACAAAATAGCATATGTGAAGTATGATTAAGTGTAAATGGATGTATTACATAGTATTGCCATTTCCTCAACTTATTATGAGAAATAATGTGACCTGTTCTCACAGATGATGACTCCTGGGACCTGGTAACATGTTTCTGCATGAAGCCATTTGCTGGACGAGCTATGATTGAATGCAGCCAATGCAACACCTGGATCCATCTATCCTGTGCCAAAATTCGGAAATCCAACGTCCCTGAGAAATACGTTTGTCAGATGTGCAAGGACTCTAAGTTTGACATCCGTCGTTCCAATCGCTGCCGAATGGGTTCCAGGAAACATCTCCTTGAATGAACATCTTCTGATAAAAATAAGCCTTCACTGTGGGGTTGAAATGAATGAACACTTGCTAGACTGGGGTGTTTTTTTTTTTTTTCCAAAATTTTCAAGCGCAAGGCAATCGTTAGTCAATTTCATGGAAACTAAAAATTCAACCGGTAGGCTTTTTTCAGTGATGGTACATGGAAAAAAACATGGACCATTTAGCAGTTTAAATTTAAAAAAGAAAAATGTTATAAACTTGACAAACAGTATTTCAAGTGGTTATTTAACAGTGGTGTGCACTTTTTAAAACAAGGGAAAACATTTCTCTCTTTGTTTGGAAATTTAAACGGTACATGTTAATTTTTTTTTAGGATTCACTTCAAGGATTTTGAACAGTGAAACATTTTCACATGCAAATATCCAAATTTGTCTGTAGCTTTTCATGAATGTTTTATAAAATGCTCCTGTCGTCATACTGGTTACCCCTACTAGAAAGTGTGCATGAAAAATGTATGTACATCATTGAATGACAGCATCTCTGTATAGGAATTAAAATTTTTAACCTCAATTGTTGGGTGATAAACAGGTCATTTGAATGAGTTCTATGAACCATTTGCAGAGACGCGTGTCATGCAAAGTGTTCCTGGTCTGGTCAGGAGAAAGCAAAGTTATTGTACTGCCATGTAAGTTGAAGCTTGATGTGTCTTATCCTTTCACGCACTATATCTATCCTGTGTCAAACTGTAGACATCTGTCATTGGCTCAGACTTTCAGATTTATACATCTAGGCACCAGAAAGAAGCACCATGTAACTTGCTAAGTAGAAAATTACACAACAGAATAGTCTAAGTAATACATGAATGTTTTTCAGATGTGTCACATTTCCTACCAGGTTTTCAGTTATGACAGTGATATGAAAAGAAATCACAAAATTTGGCGTTGACCACCTGCTTGCAGTTTTGAGGCTGTTATCTTTTTTATACTAATGTGTGGCACACAGGAACACATGTTGACACAATGGTTCTCCAGAAAGTAGCGCTGGTTTCCAATGTCCAAGAATGAATCCTTGAGTTCAGTAAGACAAATTATGGCTACTGTCCTTTAAACAATGACATTACCCACAGGATTGAAGGATACTTGTCTTAAGTGTGTACATCATGTGCTTTTGAACACTTTTAAACATATTTCATATTTTTGTAAGTTTAAAGTAACATGTTGTATCATCTTAAAATTTATGGATTGATCTTTTTTCAGATTTGTAATTTCATTTGCATAGCTTTTTTTTTTGTAAACTTGTTAAACTGGAATCTATAGTTTTGCATTTCAAGGGTTTAAGCAGCCAGATGTTATGAAGTTTAATTACTTTTAAGTGTGTGCTCATTAGTATATTTTGTGCTTAAATGATTTACCAAGGTATTTTTCCGTATACGTCATAATTGTTACATGATGGAAGATCATACTTGGTATGAGGGTAGAAGTCTGAGCTGTCTGCTGTCCTGTGAGGATGAAGAAGCACAGCTGGCGAGAGCCGTTTCTGTGAAACTCTGTATTGTAAAAATGTTGTAAATAAAGAATTAAATGATTTTAATGCTCACCGTTGGTTTTGCTGTGACTTTTTTTTTCTTTTCAGAATTCATCCCTATCCATAAAGTAGAATGAACAATATTGCATTTGCCGTGCTTAAAACTGACAGACGTGAAGAAAGTCATTTAGTTTTTCACCTTGCCATATTTAAATATTAACAGTATCTATAGTAACTATATTATGTATGCAATGGGAATATGGTCCAGAGTAGATTTGTACAAATGATGTTTTAGCAGTTTTATCCTCCTTGAAACAGCATTTGGACTCATTTAAACCGTGTTACCATTCAGTGCGGTATTTAACTACTCGAGTGCTATACAGTGGAAAAGTAAGTAGAAAAGACGGAAGGGTATTCAGCCGCCATAACAAAATGCTACCTACAGTGGAGGATTAAATGTGCAAACCTTCCCAGAGACCCAATTAAGTGAACAGACTAGACCGCAATGGAAGTGTGGCGGACTGCAGCAATGTGAAAAGTAAAGAATAACGAAAGAATAGTAAGAATTTGAACCATAACAGGTGTTTTTATCGATCACTACTATATTATACTGTTAATTAGATCTCAGTGTCAATGATACTCCACTCTTCTTAATCATCCTAAAATCGCCAAACGTCTTCAGCATTGTTAATATCACACATGCATAATCCCTATGACGAGGGCGATGCCTCCACTTTTACAACAGTGCCAGCCGTAAATGGAGTCATATTAGAATAGAATAGCCCTTATTGTCATTGTACATCATGTGTACAACGAAACTGGTTACAAGTTTAACAAATCTCGCTTGTGTGTATTACAAATATTCATTTGTAATACACACAAGCGTGATTTGTTAAACTTGTAGCTATAAAGAAAACGTGCAAATTGCACACTACAGGTAGTATATTTCCAACATTAACTTCACGAAAAGGTCCAAAGGATGGAAGGTCAAACGTCTTTTTTACGCTAAATCCTGAAAAGACCAAAACCAAAAAACCGCAAACCAGCCAAGAGCATAAGAAGTCTCGCGATAACACATGTTCTCATACAGACGTATGTCGATTTTCCTTTACAAATATGGAAGAATGAAACGAAAATTCATTATTATTATTATTTTTTTTTTCCAGAACTCTCATAGACTACATCAGTTTTCCAGTCTTGTAAAAATATTTTTGTTTCCAAATACAGTTTTTTTTATGTTGGTGCAAATGTGAACCGGATTAAATGTAACTTTTTACAGGCAGACAGTACTGTAGTAGTACGCAAGGTGGCGCAGTACCACCACCATACAACCAAGACTGACGTGTTGATCAGCAGGCGTTTCTTTTCGAGATAAACATGCTTATGAATAGCGTTTTGCTTAATCGTTTCTTATTTGTCTGCTCATCAAGTGGGTAACTTTTCAGCGAGCACGTAGACATAAAACCACTGCTTATGCATATCAGGAGTTTAGGCCAGTTTGGAATGTTTAATGTTTCTATACTGTATTTATTTGTTTTAAATGGCTTACTGTTTTCAAAATGCTGTGATGCTTCGTGTTTTATCCAGTGCATTTAATTAGCTATGTGTGGGGAAAGCAAAATTATTTTAATTATCCACTAAACTTCGTTTAGTAGAGTGAGTTGCCAATCAACAATGATTAGGTCTCGGAAGTATCTTGCCACCTGCTTGTACAGTAATGATGATAGTCAAATTCATTGTGAACCATAGCCACCGCTGTATTTGCAGGCTTTCTAATTACTATTACTATTAAGAGTTTAGTTTTGCTGAAGTAATATTTTTGTGCTAATTGTCGTTTTGATGTTGTTTTTTTAGGTTTGTTTTTTAAATGGAATTTGTTTTTATTCACCCAAAAGATAAACAGGTTAAGAAATGTAATATATATTTTTTGTTCAGTTTAGTTAGAATTAAACATTTAGGCTAGTCCCCTGTCAATGAAGTACACAAACGTTGAATTCTTTCTCAAACCTGATATTTTCGTTTATAGATGTTTTTTTTTTCTGATTTTGAAAAAAAACTTGAATTTAATTAATTAAATGTACAACAGGAGTCTTTCTGACGTCTGATGTTTGCGGATATGATCTTATTTCCTGTTATCCATTTAGCATTAGTTTATTGTATTCGACATGTTATATACGACATAATTGTCATTTAATGCTGGTCTAAGGCGATGTGATTACTGAACATGTAAACGAGGTTCTCTATGTTTACATTTATTAGTGGTTTAGAGTATTGAGACAGATGCAAAAACGTGTGTATTACAAGGCATAAATGTGTACTATACACAGGGTAGTTATAATTAAAGTTTCCGTATTCAGAGCTCGCTGTAGCATTATCTAATAAGAGAGATCGCACCAAAATTTGTATACATTCTCTTGAACGGAAGATTGCAGAAAAAGAATAGTTTCCAAATCGGCCGCTAGGGGAACATATGGCGCTGCACAATAGGAAATACAGCGACTTCAAAATGTGATCATGCATGCTAAAGCAAAGTCCATATTCACAACAGTGACCAATAACCAATATTTCCATTTCAAAAATGCTGTCGTTAGTTAAAATAAAAAAAATAATAATAATAATTAATTAAAAATAATAAAACGTTAGAGGAAGTACCACTAAACTTTACAAAGCAGGAACAACTAATTACATTTCTTTTGCACGAAAGCAAGTATTTGTAGTCTTTATTTTTAACCCTGTTGATATTTTTTTCACAATAACACATACATTGTGACACAGTGACACCCATTACTAAGAAGAAAAAAATGGCAATTGAGCACATCAATTCGGTAAAATTGAAGTACATACCTACATATTAATGCATGTACAAGCATGGCTAAACATAAACACAAAGGTATGAGTATACAGATTATTTCTTATTAGCAGTGTATTATAACATTGTTGCATCTTTATTCATTTATTTCCATGGTGGTTCTTTTGCACTTACTTCCCTTGGTGGAAGAATCAATTGGTGACCTCTATAAAACTGCAGATTTGCTTAGAAAGCAGGTTGCTTAGAAACTGACGTAATAGGTGACTTTGAATCATGAATTACTTTAATTCTTTCTGGCTCGCAGCCATCTTTCAAAGTAAAACAGCATACTTCCTGATGTAAACATCCCTTTCCTTATAAGAAAATCACCAGTTGGCCTACACCCAACTATACTAGTACCTAGTGATTAAACAACTGCATGCGAACAGGTAAACATGACGCTACATGCCTCTAAATCAGTTCTGTTTCTGTTTTGAAGCATTTATGTTTTAATGTCTCGTAGTTTCAGGCATATGTAGCCAAGAAAGCAAAGAAAGTTCAGAAATTCTTTAAAAATTTTATTGCTTTTAAATATTTTACAAAGGCTTCTGGAACACTCCTGAAATGGATTTTACTATTGGGCCATTCAGGGATGTAGAGGATCTGTATTGAAATTCTGTTGGTCCTTAATCGAGGACCTTGAACCAATGGTAAGCACAATTAAATGCTATTTAATTGTAGGGAAAATACTGCTTCCTTCTGTTATTTCTCTTACATTTTGATGAAAAACTGACAACTATCAAGAGCATGTAAGGTATTTCACAAGCAATGCTAAACAAAAACACAGCTGTCTGTCAGTAGGTGGTTTAATGGGTAGCCCTTGTTTATTTCACAGTCCTGGTATTGAATCTAGCTCTCACTGCACTGTTTTGCTGGAATTACATATTTTCCCATGTGTGACCTTAGTCTTGGTGCATGGGTTTCCTCCCGTAATTAAAATATGTGTAAGTCAACTAAGTTAGGAGCTTTAAATTGCCCTTAGAGTGTGTGATCCAGGGGTGTACCCTGCCTTGTGTCCTTTGGGATAGCATCCAGGCTACCTATAACCCAGTCCAGGATAAGCAGGCAAAAGAGCAAATGAATTTCTGCCTGTAATAATGTAGCATCAGATAATATTAATTTGTTATTTAAATATAATTAAATCCATTGGGCATATATGGTTTGTTTGAAATTGTGTCTTGTCTTGATTACTTGAGAGATAAAACAATATGACTGGTACGGGAGTCTCCTTGTTTTCAGTGTAGTGTTAACTTTTACATGGCTGGAGATGGAATTTTGATACTTCATTGAATTGCAGTGAAGAATAAGCAATGACAGATTTATTAAAGTCATATACACATGGTGCATGAGAAATGTTTTTAGACATAGATGGCACAGCCACACATGAATTTTATTTAATAGAAAAGGTGTGTGGAATCGTATTAGTCCCACTATATGATAAAAATCAGACACATAATGGTGCTTTGTAGACAATTTATACTTAAGTAAGCTTTAGTGTGTCGCAAAGGTCACCTCTTGTACTTGAAATTCTTGCTTGTGGCTATATTTAGTTTAGCTAATAATACTGTCAGTCACCGAAGATCATGTAGTTAAAAATGTGGGGTTCTTATTGTCATATCATTGGCTTTTATTGCTATATATACATTTTTCGGGTACATTTTTAGACCATTGGCACTTAATTTCTTTTGTACAAGCACTCCTTACAGTGGTTTTTAGGAAACAAGTTCAGAACGGAAATGCACATGACTAAGTCTCATTATAAAGTCCATCTAACATGGCCATATACCTACACATTCCTTGACTGGTATGTTAACACCTTTGAAGAAGGCACAAGAAAGGCACTGGGAAGACATTTTTTCACTCATGGTTTTCTTACTTCATAGTCGCACAATGTCCACACACAATTTTTGCATCTCCCATGAACTGCCAAGTCAACAAGGATGTCATCAGGGGAGTTGCAAGATACTGCCTTATACTGACAGAAGAAGGATGCAGCAGGAGCTTCTGCAAGGATCCTGTTCCACAACATCGAGGTGTATGAAAATTTAAGGATGTTGCTGCACGTCCAGAATTTCTATATAATGAAGATGACACTAACTTTGCCTGATGTGTGTGTGTTATCGTGTTCAGTTCCACAACTCTGCATGGTGCAGCTGTGTTGTGTTTATGATGTGTTACATTGACATTCAGTCTTTATATATTATCATATTCAGTCTTTGTCCAGAACGTCTGGACTGCTGTCCAGTGTAGATGTTTAGAGTTCCAGGTACATGGCCTAGGAAAATGGGCTCAAGATCAAATTTAGCTCAGATGTGGCATTGCCTGGTTAAAGGGTGCATGTCCACACATGCATGCACACAGACAAAATGGTCAAACATTTTATGAGTTTGGAAAATTGCGTATGTTTGCTGGAAATTTACAAAGGTCTGGATGCTGTCCATTTTATGACATTTCCTGGTACTCTGCAAATGGAGAACATAAATTAACATCTGCTGAATGTATGGTGACATAGAAAGCCAAATATATATGATACCTATACCACAACTTCATAAGATTTTTTTTCCTCTGATTTTAACTATTGCTGAGTATTTCATTGGTTTTTCTCAAGGTGTCCTTGAAGGCACATATTCTTCAGCATTTATTTTATGATCAGCAACGGCACATGTCTAATTTCTTAGAAATTGTGGCAAAAATAAGGCTTCAAAAATCACAGTGGGTGGAATTACCTGGAGCTGTCAATCACGGCCTGGTTTAGCTCAATGGGAAGTGGGTTAAACCAGTCTGTGATTGACAGCACAGGATTACTGCTCTGCTTAAAATAGAATGAAGACTGCTAATTTGTACAATTTAATTCCTCAATTCACCATTACTTTTATAGCTCCCACACACAAAAAGCATGGCATGCTCAGTATAGGTACATGTTCAAATATGTGAAAGTTTTTATATACCTAATTACAAAGTAAGTGTATATTGATTTTTTTTTATTACAGTGCAAGGTTTTGAAAAGATTCCAATTAGTTAAATATTCATTAGGAGTGTATATTTCAGAATAAGAAAACAACATCAGCATTGTGTGTACCAGGAACTCTTTAGATATAGTTTTTTTTTCATTTTATAGCTTTTATTTCCGTGTATTGGTTTAAATTGATGTGAAGCCTGTAAATGGTACACAGCGTTTAATGAGATTTGTTTAATTTTGATAGTTCTAAAATCTAATATATATATATATATATATACACTGTTTTCAGTTCTGAAATTTTTGTCAATGTATTGTTTTTATTGCCCGTTACAAGTAGGAAGTGTTATAACTGATTAGTAGAAAGTGTTTAGTGACACATGCCTTGGGAGCTACTTTGCTAATATAGACTCAACATCAATGTAAATGGTGTTTCTGTATTTCGGAGCTGTACATTTGTACTTATATTTCATGATGCCTTCTCATTGGGCCATGGGGTTCCATATGCAAATGAGCCCCTGTTTGTGGGTTTGTTTTCCTGTCTCTGTCAAAAAATTTTGGGGCCTGACAGCCCAGGAGACTGTTAGGAGCATATTTAACTGAATGCTACATTTGTTTGAAAAAAAAAAAAAGAAAAATAATGAAATTGTAAGTGGTAAATGTCCGATGTCTTGTTCATGCTATTCTTTTTTATTTTTTAATTTGCTTTATTTTCATAATTTTTTTGTATTTTCAATTCATTTATTTTGTAACTTGAACTTTTCTGCTGCAAAATAGAAGCTCATGTTTCCATTTAGTTATTATGTAACTTTCGGTTACAAAAGTACCAACTTTTCAAAGTTCCACATACTTGAGACACACATGCGGAAGAACGGGATCCTGTGCATGACATACTGAACTGCTGTAATGCCTTTGATTTGACCAGCGTCACAGCTCAGAGGGTAGTGGTATAGCTTACATTCACTTTTGTTCATTCATTTCCGATCTTTAGAAACGTGATTTTGCGTGCTTGTCCTGTGTCTGTTTTTCCAGTTGCTCTAGTGACATGTGGTTCAGGTAAACGGCACATTAAATTCCCCTGAGAGTCTGTGTCCAGTGATGGTTTGCCACCACATGTACCCTGTGTATGACCCAGACTTGGATAAGCTGTGTTTAAAATATATGACCACAGGCTTGCAAATGGTGTTCTAAATAAAGAAGATATGAAGCTTGGTTGGTGATTTTTACCTATATAAATCAGCACCAGGTCGGCACATGCCTGGCCAAGTTTGACCATTTTCAGTGTTGGGCTTGATCTAGACCAGACCATCAGTCAACATTTAACTGGGTTCACTTTCACTGCCAGATCATGGTTGGATGAACAGCTCTGGCATGCCAGAATTGGGTCACAAAACTGGGTGCTGCTCATTCTAAGAGCAGGGGGTGATAATGGGGGGTAGCTTTGAGTTGTAAAACACCAGCTTCACAATAAGTCACTAATTTCTCTGAATCTCAGAAGAAAGGCAAAACCTGTCAGGACAATGAGTCTTATAACTTTAAAATTTATGGTGATGTTTTTTCAACATGCACAACCAAAATCTCTCTGTCTCAATCTATACATATACATAATCTGTATATCTCTCTCTCACACATACACAATATAAAAATTAGCTTTTTTGTATGTTTTCACACCAAGAATATTAATGAGGGGGCACTCTCTCTAGGTTGTGTATTTAAGACTTTTTGGAGTAATTTGTGAATTGTGACAAAGTAGTGTAAATTTGGTGGTTGGAGTATGACAGTGGTAATTGTGAAGTGGGGGGGGGCCTCCCATTAAGGACGTATACATGCATTTTTGTTATGATCTTGCCTTGTGTCTGCCTGATTTCTCTTTGTGTTTTTTAATCTGTACTAACATTTTTAAAAGTCCCTAGGGAACATAATTTTTTTCCTACTCATAATTCACTGTACTTGGGTGGTGTTTCCCCCTAACATGCCTCTACATCGACACAATAGCTATTAAATCTGGTAGCAAATTTTTCTTTCTGTCCCTGTAAGCCTAGGAATCATTTATGATGATGTTGTTGCTCAATGAGAGGACTCTAAGGCAGCCAGGTCTTTCTGACGTGCACCGCAAAGCATGAGTTATGGGCAGAGTGCGTATCAACCCCAGTCAGTAAAAGTCTGAGAGGCATGGTCAGTTTTTATAACATCATTTAATTTATACCAATTGTTGCACGCATAACAACTGAACAATTGACAATATGACAATTTCCATTCATTTGTAGACTGGTAAATTTCTGTTTACTGGCACTGAAGAAGACGTAAGAATGTTTTTTAAATTTTTGGTGTATTAGGAGATCTGTCACACTCTCACTTTTGCAGTTACACTAAACACGTAACACGTGAGGCAGATGTTCATTGTCATAAGGAGACAAACTGATATTCCTCACAACAAATGAGGAATTTCTGTTTTGTTTGTGTCTGTTTGTACCCTCCTTATGTAGAATAGTCAATATTCTGCCCATTGTCTAAATCACTCAGTGGTTCCACAAAGCCCTAGACAGGACTGGGCTGTAAGAGTTGATCAGGTGCACCTCATGGTAATTAGGTGACAACCAAGGCTGCAAAGCCATTTGTCTATGTTTGGCTAAAACTAAAGTGTGGAATTTTACGTTTTAGAAAGGTTTAAATACAGTGTATTTTGTACAACTTTTATAAAAACTGATTTTTCATTGTATTTTAGCTTTTATACTGCAAAGAGGCATTGTGTTTGCAGTAGGAATGACATGTTTGGATGGCACCCGTGTTTAAATATTGTTTTATAAGCTGAATTTAAAGACTTCAGTAGCACTTGGTTGCATTACTGTGAAAGATCTGGCAAACGACTGACTTAAAAATAAATTTTTTAAAATCTGACTTAAAAATGTAATTTGTTAAGTCAGTCGTTTGCCAGATCTTTTACAGTAGTGAGAAATGAGAAACGTGTAGGGAAACGTGTAGGGAAACGTGTATGTATATTCACGAAAATTATGCATTACTATCACCTGTTTACCTAAGCAGTAAGTGTTCACTTACATTTGGTAATATGTGAGTTTATTTAAACATATGAAAAAACACTAGTGAATTATGTATTAGATAATGCTACTAATTGTGAAATAAACTTGGACTCCCATTTCACTGAGAGTGTGTCTAAATGGGTCTTATTTGAAGATGAAGTACATAGCATTTTTTGGCCGGCAAACTTATTTTGACACTCATTTTGAGCTGAAAAATCATAAACTTTTGAAGTATCTTTGTACATCTGAGGCCAAACATTTACATGTGTCTGGGCTAAAGACTTTCAGATAGTACTTTTTAACAACTTCGGTCTGCTTTTTTTCATGTCAGCTTTTTAGGTCTGGACAATGTTGATGGTGGTTGTAGATATTTTGGTGCCTAATGTCTCCAACTCCTTCACCAGTTCCTTTGTTGTTGTTAGATGAACCTTTCAGAGCAAAGTTCTTTAATCCCTGAAACATGTTTTGTGCCTCCTGAATAATGCATTGATGCAGTGTCCATGGGCTCCCTGTCTTTTTATATTTGCTGTAATGCCCTCTCCCTGTCATGTCCACTGTGTCCGATATTTCCTCTTGTGTCTGTGCATTTCTGGGCTTTTCTTCCTATGCATTCCTTGTGTGAACCTCATTAGTGCTATCACCTGTTCCTTGTTTCCTAGTGTGCCCTACTTAAGCCCTTTCTTTGCATTTGCTCTTTTCCTGTTGTTATAGCCCTTTGGCTCTGTAAGTTTTTAGTAAGTCTTTGTTATTTGTTGTTTTTTTGCTATTTGTTCCTTGTTACCCAGTTTTTTTATCCTATCTGTCTGAATGAACTCTTCTCACATTAGTCATTACCTCAGTTCCCATGTTCTACAGAATGTTATATTTGCATACAGTTGTATGTATAGCTGCTTGTGGAAAGTTATGTTTCTTGGAAACCAGACTTGTAAAAATCCACGTTTTTAATGTTTTGGTTCAGTTACTTCCCATGGTAGTTGAGTTCATTCCTGTGGGTGGATTTTCCCATGATATCAAGGGTAAAAGACATGTATTTTAAAGTTAAGCCTTGAAATGCAGGTGGACTCCAAAGTAACTAATTATGACAATTGGTCAATGACAATATTCTAAAAGTCTTGACGTCAATTGTTGATATCTTCCATACTGTTTAAAGATATAGCAAACTTCATGTATGTAAACTTATGACCCACTGAAAATCTGGTGTAGTAAATAAAAGCTGAAATAAGTATGTACCCAAACTGACTTAACACAGAAAATGTACAGTAATGTGAATTTTGTGGCGCTGTGCAAAAATGAGTCTTTAGCCTCTGTATGTAAACTTTTGGCCTCATTTGTATTTGTATTGTATTAGTTTATATTATATTATAATACACAGGGGTTTATAATTGTTAAGACCTCCTGTGATTCCTCCTATTTCAGGTTCTCTTCTGTCAGTCCACAAGCAGGGCTGGGCTTAAGTGGTGCTGGTTAAGGAGATAACTGAGTACACCTGTAAGGGGGCGTAGACGTAGGAGGGACATGCATATAGCCTATATAAAAATACCACGTATTAAAGTAAAGTGGGTCGAGAGAGAGAGAGAGAGAGAGAGAGAGAGAGAGAGAGAGAGAGAGAGAGAGAGAGAGAGAGAGAGAGAGAGA
>JABJVR010049149.1:0-15594 GCA_025773905.1 Chitala chitala | reverse complement strand
GTGATCACTCAGTGGAACTGCCCCCAGCTCAGTCATCGTGCCATAGTGATCACTCAGTGGTACTGCCCCCAGCTCAGTCATCGTGCCATAGTGATCACTCAGTGGTACTGCCCCCAGCTCAGTCATCGTGCCACGGTGAACACTCAGTGGAACTGCCCCCAGTTCAGTCATCATGCCACGGTGATCACTCAGTGGAACTGCCCCCAGTTCAGTCATCGTGCCACGATGAACACTCAGTGGAACTGCCCCCAGTTCAGTCATCGTGCCACGGTGATCACTCAGTGGAACTGCCCCCAGCTCAGTCATCGTGCCATAGTGATCACTCAGTGGTACTGCCCCCAGCTCAGTCATCGTGCCATAGTGATCACTCAGTGGTACTGCCCCCAGCTCAGTCATCGTGCCACGGTGAACACTCAGTGGAACTGCCCCCAGTTCAGTCATCATGCCACGGTGATCACTCAGTGGAACTGCCCCCAGTTCAGTCATCGTGCCACGATGAACACTCAGTGGAACTGCCCCCAGCTCAGTCATCGTGCCACAGTGAACACTCAGTGGAACTGCCCCCAGTTCAGTCATCGTGCCACGGTGAACACTCAGTGGAACTGCCCCCAGCTCAGTCATCGTGCCACGGTGATCACTCAGTGGAACTGCCCCCAGCTCAGTCATCGTGCCACGGTGAACACTCAGTGGAACTGCCCCCAGCTCAGTCATCGTGCCACGGTGATCACTCATTCTGTTACTTCTGTGCCATTCACCATCTCATTACCTGGGAATCCAGGAGACCCCTGCAGTCCTTTTTCCCCTTTCTGTCCATTGACTCCAGGCAGGCCTGAGATTCCCTGTCACGCAGAGACAAGGCTTTGAATCGGCACAACAGCATCCACAGTGACACACTTCAGGTGACATAATGCTTCATGAGGATTACAGTCTTGCCAGTAGCGGCTCACATTAGTTGGAATGTGTAGCAGACAAGTTTCTCCACAACAGCTGTGTGAAACTTAAACTGAATCTGCAGGCGAACATCAACTCACAGAAGACCCAGGAAATCCTCGGTCTCCTTTATAGCCCTGTGGTCCCGGAGGGCCCCGGAAACCTTCGTCTCCTTTTTCTCCTTTAGCTCCTATACTTCCTGGAACTCCAGCTGGACCAGGGGCTCCAGTGTCACCTTCAGAATAAACAGGAAAAATATGACTCCTTAATATTCTAGTTAGATAGTCCTCAGTTAACTAAAGTTCCTGTTCAAAATGCAGGAGAAATACAGAATGTCTAAGTTATCTTCAAAATGATTAAGTTATATCCTCAAAAAGAGGTACTGAATGTATTAAATGAATGATGCAAGTTATTCATAGCAACAGAAGAAAACTTATTTTGATAGAATCAGAAGGTGTCCCGGACTCCTTTGAGAGACATAGTATAGAATAACATACCAAAACAAGCAATCCCAGGGTGCAGTTCTTCCTTTCTTTTTATTGTTGTTCTATATCTGATCTGGTTAGCAGACCACTCATTTGTTATAATGTTGTTGTAAACATTTAATCATATCACTGCAAGCTGCCTGTTGGATTCCTGTTGAAATCAAGGGCTCACCTGTTGGTCCAGGTTCTCCAGGAAGCCCCCTATCTCCCTTGGGTCCTTCCATTGAGGGTCCTGGTGCACCACGTTGTCCTGGCTGACCTTGCTGTCCTTGGTACCCTGACAGGCCTTTGTCCCCTTTGGCTCCAGGGACACCAGGGATCCCTGGCATTCCTGGAAGCCCGTCACTGCCTTTGTCCCCTGGATAGGGAAGAGATCAGTACAGTGGTAAGGTAAGGACATCTGAGAAAGGTTAAGGACCTCCATGTGCCTTACTGTGCAAACATGGTAAACTGCATTTCAGACATCTCAAACTGTCATCAGCCACTTACTCCAGCACTCTTATAATTGGACTTGTCTTAAAACACCATTTGGATTTTCAAGGCTCACCTTTGCCTCCAGCAGGCCCAGGTGATCCGGGATAGGCTCGGCCAGGCAGACCTGTGATGAAGAAAATGATTAAAAGCCTGAAGTTCTGAAATTTCCTTCTCTAGGGACCACATGACCAGTAAAACATTGAAATATGCCTAGTTTGGACTGAGTATCTTGTTTGTTCACCTGGGTCACCGCGCTCCCCCACAGACCCTGGAATCCCATCCACTCCAGGCTGGCCTTTTTCCCCTTGTGGACCTGGTGGGCCCTGGAGACCTGGTTCACCTTGGGGTAGCAGAAATCGACAGAGATCTGATATCAAAACTGTATTCTAACAGCAGGGTAGTTTTTGGGTCGGAACATGCTTCATATTACAGACCCAATAATTACAGAGTAAACAGCCACTCTTATCAACCTCCTCTACATGAGAATGATTTTTATCATTGCTGAATGTGTGTAGGAATCCAACTGAGTCTTACCTGGCTGCCCAGGCAGTCCTGGATCACCAGCCAATCCTGGCAAGCCGACAGTTCCTTTCTCACCTGGTTGCCCAGGACTACCTATGAGGAAAACATGGACTGGCGTCTATCAGGTCTTTCATCAAGCATCACTATTAGAGCAGTACAAAGGAAACAGACACTGACCTGTTAAACCATCAAAGCCAATGTCTCCCTTGACTCCTGGCGAGCCTGGCATTCCTGGCTCGCCCATCACACCTTTTTGACCTTTGTCACCTTTGAGCCCAGTGGACCCAGGAAGGCCTGTCTGACCCTAGGCGGCCAAGAGCCACAAGATTCTTACATGACAATAATATACATCTCTTTATCTTACAGACAGGAATGCATACTGAAACAGACACCGACAAACACAAAATGTCAAATCTTAAATGCCAGAAAACATTGTGTAGTCTTAAAGGAACAGGAAGAATGTGTACCCTCTCTCCTGGAGGGCCTGGTCGACCAATCCCTGCTAGACCAGCGTCTCCTTTTTGTCCCTTCTCCCCACTGGAACCTGGGAACCCAGGATGCCCTGGGATCCCAGCCACCCCTTTCGACCCCTTTGGTCCATCTTCACCTGGAGGAAACAGAGATGTGGAACTTTGTCCACACTTGTATTCAAACCCTCCACTAGAGGACCTGAGCTCATACTGACAAAACCAAGAAGTAGCGAGACTCTCAGATGAAAAGACATTGCCACACCTGGCATTCCCATTTCTCCAATGCTGCCTTTTGGTCCAGGAGGTCCCATGCTACCAGCTTCTCCAGGTTCACCACTGTCACCTTTAGCCCCTTTAAAAAATTTCAAAATAACAGGTTTGAATTTTGAAACCTTACAATTCACGAATAATAAAGGTTCCCCATGCAAAGTAGATGTACCTGGGAGGCCAGGAGTCCCTGGCATTCCTGGTTTCCCTGGCATTCCAGGTTTTCCTGGTTCTCCAGCATATCCCTTGTCTCCTGTCACTCCTCGATCACCTGTTAAATATTGTTACAGACCCATGCAGCACAGTGTAATATTTTGGCATGATGCTTATTAATTAAATCTTGTATAAGTCAATATAATGAATATCATTGCCATGGATATTCTGTCACAAATTTCTACTCATAAAAGTGCCACTCATTAAGGGTCACTCATACCTATGTCCCCAGGGTCTCCCTTATCGCCCTTCAAATGCATCATGGTAGTCATGTTCGCTGGAGGTCCCTGTATGCCTCGATCTCCTCGTTCACCTTTTGGTCCTGTTTCTCCACTTATACCTTTTAGTCCAGTAAAACCAAACTCACCTAAAGAGAAAAAAACCAGGTGAACTCATGACGTCATTTTCAGTGCGTGACCCAAAACTGAATTCACTTTGTTAGATCACATACATTATGTCATGCACTGTGTACTACAGACACGTTTAGTTCTGTTATGAGTTACCTCTTGGTCCTGGAAGTCCAGGATTGCCAGGCTCACCCTGGTACCCAGGAGTTCCTGGCATTCCTCTACCTCCAAGCTCTCCCTTAGGACCTAAAGTCACGCATAAATCCGAAAATATTAGTACACCACTCGGGACTACATAGTTTATGTTTATCATATAAATATTGACTGGTTTGTGCATTAAAACCTGAAAACATAATTGTTACCTCTGAATTGTTTTGCATACGAGTTCTTAGATTATGGTATAAATGGACTTTAAAAACATCCAGCGAGCTATTCTAAAAATGTAACATTTATTATAGCTATCTGAAGTATCCATTCAAACACATAGTATCCTAACTAAACACATCTTAAATGTTAGCTGGATTAGATTAGAATCATGTCTAAAATCACTTTGGTGCAGTTCCCAAGGCCTTGATTTTTATCAGTTATGAGCTCACCTTAATGCACTTCCTGAGATCTGTATTTCAGGTACTCTTAAACTCACCTTGCTGCCCTGGGAGCCCATCTCTGCCAGCTGGGCCAGGTCTGCCAAATGATCCTTTCAGTCCTGGTAGTCCAGGGTCTCCTGTACTGCCCTTGTCTCCCTGCGGTCCAGGCATGTCTAAACCAGGGTAGCCAGGATAACCCTTCTCCCCTTTAGCTCCGGTTGGTCCTGTAGGGTGACATAGATCTTGTTATCACCAATACGCACAAACAGACAGGTCATTTCTGAAGTAAGCAGACTAACGAGAGCTCACCGTAGTGTCCAGGTAATCCAGGAGGCCCCATTGGTCCTGCTGGTCCAGGTTCACCAGGCCCAGGGGGGCCACGGGGACCCTGGAATCCATGTGGCCCAGGAGGTCCAGCTTCCCCTGAGCAAGTTTTATGAATCAGCTCACAACATCATTTGTACAGAGGTTTGTGTTCTAGTTGTTATGTGACAGGGAACTTAAATGTGTTCAGATGAATTGAATAATTACTATGAGGTTTGATGAACATCATTACAGTATTTGGAGTCCTAATAATTTCCAGGATAAATGTACAGTAATGGAAAAAGGTTTTGATTGTCTTCTGAACAACATTCTGCCTATTAATACTATAATTGTGGTCAGATATGGTATAAAAGCATTCATGCAAGTGATAGCCACCAGCTTCTACATCAGCACGTATGGTGTGAAGTGCCTGCAGAGCAGCTGTGAGCGTCTCCATTGCTTGTGTGTTTGTACGAGCCTTGAGCTCGCCATCTGAGTCCTCTCCATCTACATGTGTTTATATGTTAGCACACAGCTAAACAAGTGGGTAGGAGGTCAGAGACTTTGGCCAACTATGGTCTGTGTCACAAGCGGTTGGGTTACTATAGGCAACTGATATCAGTGTTTATTGGTGGGATGGACAGGCTAAGTAATGTACATGCACAACCAGAAACAGAGAAAACGGCCTAAACTGCTGGGATTGGCCACGTAACATGCACATAAACAGTGCTCGTAACTGGGTCTATGTCACAGCAGTGAATCTGAAACAGAATATACCATGTGGGAAGTGGGCACGTTTTTACTGGATAAAGCTCTAGTTTAAACAGAAACTTAATGTTACACAGTGGACTAACCTTTAATTCCCTGAAGTCCAGGGGGACCTGTGTGACCATCACGACCTGGGACACCGGGATGGCCCACATTTCCCTTCTCCCCAGGAAATCCTGTGGTTCCCTGTGGCCCGATGGAGCCCTTCGGCCCTGGCAGGCCTCGGCCTGGCTCGCCCTGGGGCACAGACCACAGGCTTCAGCTGTAAGACCTTCACCTTCTCATTAGCAATGGTCATTGTTCCTGTTTTCAGTAACTATGCGTTTCTCTTTACGCTAACTCTCTCTTCCTGTGTACATACCTTTTGTCCGGGAACTCCTGGTTGACCTGGAGAACCATCTTTACCAGGCAGACCTGGCTCTCCTAAAGGTCCAGGTGTCCCTGGAATTCCAGTATGGCCTAAGGAACAAACAGATTGTTGAAACCACATTTTAAATGTATGAAATGTATCTATAATGTCAGTTGCACCAGATTATGAGGTGGAATACAGGATACTGATGAAGTTTACCTTTTGGCCCAGGGATGCCAGCAAGGCCAACACCTGGGAGGCCCTGGTCACCCTTTGGCCCTGGAACACCAGGAATCCCAGGAGTGCCCTGTGGTCCTCGATCACCTGGGAAAAATAAGCATGTAGCATTTTTAGAAAGTGACAAGTCAGTGACCCCCATTCAGTGCTAGATGTGAAGGCATCAGTTTAGTCTTAACGAGTTTAACTACTGGTTGATGAACTCTCTCATTTTTGCTAATTTAAATGATAGCATACACATGTCCAGCACTCACCTTGAATCCCGGGCCTTCCAGTCTCTCCTCTGGGTCCCGGTACACCTTGTGGGCCAGGGGAACTGACTGTTTTCCCTGGCTCACCCCTTGGACCTGATCACAGGGCAGTTATGTCCATTTTACTTAATGTGAAATCACACTTTAAAGTGTAACATAGTTATGCATGTGTTAAGTAGAGTAAACAAACTGTTAGTAGGTGGTGTACACAATGTACAGGTAAACTTTATTGTGCCTGAAGGGAAATTTGTCTTGGGCACTGTGCTACAGTTTGCTGCATTACATATACACAGAGGGAAACATACAGTCTACACATTACACAACATACATTGATCAAAACCATACTATCAAAGAATACAGTTTACACTTAGCATGCGTAGTGTCAGGAATCAATATGCTTAAAGATTTGCGTTTTGATTCAGCAGCTTAATTGAACTTGGAATAAACGACAGCTTCAGATGATTTGATCTGCACTTTAATGTCCTAAATCTTCTGCCAGAGGGCAGCAAACGAAAGAGGATGCTGAGGGTCTGCCCTCATCTTTGTAGCTTGTTTTATGATCAATGTCTCATATAGGCTCTGTATGGGTTTGTATTTCTTCAACCCTATGGTTTTCATAAAAATGGTTGGGTTACAGGATAAACAGACTGACTATACCTGTAGATAGTGTGGTTACAGGACAAACAGACTGGCTGTACCTGTAAATGGTGTGGTTACCGAATGTACAAAGGGTTATTGGTGCTTATACCTGACCCAACCCAACTGCTAAGCAGCAGATTTACCTTGGCTTCCTGGTACCCCAGGTTTTCCTGGCTCTCCGCGGCTTCCCTTCTCTCCTGGTTCACCACGGAGACCATAGCCTGGTATGCCTGGAGGACCTCTCTCTCCTGGAGGTCCAGGTTGACCAGGGTTTCCATCTCTCCCTGGATCTCCTTTGATTCCCACACTTGCCTAGAACAGTACACCCAGGGGCCAACTGAGCAGTTAACACTGCAGCTATAGTCAGTTATAAAACCAGGTGGCAGTTGATACTTACTGGTTCTCCTTTGGGTCCTGGTAAGCCTGGTTCACCATCTTGCCCTGGAACTCCATCCAAGCCTGGTAATCCCCTGGCACCCTTACTCCCTGAGTTGCCCTTTTCACCCTTCAGTCCCGGGGCCACATAGATATCCCCTGGTTCTCCTTGGGCTCCAGGGGCTCCCATGAGACCTGGGGTTCCATCCAGCCCCTGTGGTGAAAGGAGGTGACCAGTGACTTGCTGTGTAATTTACTGATGTTTGGGAGCTGGGATGCCATATCTGAACTTGTTGGTAATGTGGTGTATACCACTTGCTCCTTACTGGATAGCCTTGAGGGCCACGGGGGCCAACCTGGCCCTTCTCTCCTTTAATGCCTGGCTGTCCAGGGGAACCTGTTGGCAAGATAAGCAGTGCACTCAGTCTGCAGTCAGTGACACTTCAATGCTAGTTGGCATCACATTGAATCCTTGATGTTGCTAACTGCTGAGAACCAATCATTCAGTTGTTACCTGTCCTTCCTGTAGGCCCCTGGGGTCCAGGGGGACCTGGAAGTCCACTGGCCTCACAGTGCACACAGACATCTCCCTGGTCCCCTGAAGGCAACGATACAGAGATGTTCAGCTAGGGACAGCTGTTACGTTACAATTAAAGAAACTGGCTTGTGGTTGCAGGCTGCCTGCCCTAAGCAGCCCAGCTCTTGTAGCCATTATGCAGCTCCTACATTAACATGTATGTATTACTATTTTAACTGCCTCACCTTTCTGTCCTACCTCCCCTTGAAGTCCCGGGGGACCCGGTGGTCCCGGTGGTCCCCGTGGGATGTTACAGTCTCCCTCACCTGCTCAAATAATCAGCAAGAAATCAGTACCATGTGGTGAAATAGCAGAAGAACAAAGAAAAAAATGAATCAGTAGAAGTCTGATAGCCTTCAGCAGTTTCACAGATATTTCCAAACACACGTACCTACAGACTAAACCCGCATTAAACTAACATGTAAACCAGGGGTGGACAGTCATTGTCCCAGAGGGCCATAGGGAGTGCAAGTTTTTTCATCAGTCATTTTCTGCTTTTAATTAAACCTTAATGTTAATTAAACATTTACTGACTTTTTTATATTATTATTGTGTCGATCCAGAAATTCTCAATTACCTTTATTAATTATATTGAATTTTAACAGTATGACAAAGACTTGCTGATGTTGCTTCTTAACATTTTTTAACAGTTATGGCATATTTTAATCAATTTCTTGTTAATAATCGTTTATGTCACTGCTTCTGATAAAGCATTCTTTGTCTTTTGCTGTTCATTAAGTATTATAGTTTAATACAATTAATGACTACAGGTTTGAATTAAACACCAGGCTGAATTATCCAGACATTTTCTGCACTGATTTTGCAGTTGATATTTTTGCAGTGATATTGTAAAGTGTGGTTCATATTTTTGTTACAACTTTATTCTATATACCTGTTATTTTCTAATTAAATTAGGACAACTAAGCAAACACGTGCAAAGAAACGATGATTGAAGAGACATAACGAGGAAGTGATATTTAATTAATACAGAGGTTAAATTGAACTGAGAGAACTGGCTGAAACAAAAACGTGGACCCGCTGAGGCCCTCTGGGACCATGACTGCCCCCTGGTGGAAAGCCTTTATATTCACCTTTCTGTCAATTAAGGTTAAGATTTCCATACAAGACAGGCATGCAAGGATGATGTAATTTTCCTTATTTGACAGGTTATGTAATGTTCTGCCTATGGGTTGCACTCACTCACCTAAAGGGCCAGGTGGGCCGGGGGGCCCCGGGGGGCCGTCTCGCCCATCAGGCCCACGCAGGGACAAGCCTTGTGCACCTTTGTCTCCTTTTTGACCGATCTCCCCAGGGAACCCAGGTGGTCCTTGTGGGCCCTCAATGCTGCGGCCTGCAGTAACAGGACAGAAAAAGTGACAGCAGGTAGGAGCATCAGCACAGCAAGGCGATACGGTGATGGAGCAGAGCACCACACTCACCTGGGGGACCAGGCTCTCCTTGGATACCAGGATAACCTACAAGGGAAGAGCACATCCCATCAAATCTCGGTCACATTGCCTAAGATGCCAGGATTTGAGCTTTGGTGTTAACACATGTCCTTGGCCCACTTTGTCACATTGATAAGTACTGTGTACTGATGAGGTCATTCTAAAACTGGTGTGCAGGCAGTCGGTACCTCTAGGCTCAACAAATGCTGCTGCTGACTGAAACATTGTTGGACCTTTGTAGGATGTGCTCTGTTTTGACTTCAGTGTAACAGATTAACTGTAAAACACCGTTCAAGTACGCATATATTTTATTTTTAAGAGCTAGGACTTCCTCCTGATCCATCTGCTGTGGAAGGGGCTGTAAATCATACCCTTTTCTCCTTTCATGCCTGGTGGACCACGTGACCCAGGGGGACCAGGAACTGGACCCTATTAAAACAATTCCCACACAGAAACATAATCGGAGTGTAATACCAGTTGGTGTAATTAAAGCAGTTATATAAGAGATGGACACGTCCTCATTCTACATGTTCTATGTGACTGTGCTGATGTGGCTTTGCCAAATTTTTGTGCTGTCCTACAAGTCTGCTTGAGGGCTATAGAAGTTGAGAGAACACTTTGTGACATTCTGCTTCCAGTATCAAAGACTTTTTACAGCCTGTCTGAGTGTTCTTCTTCATGGGTACTGATTGCACTGATCCTGACCACATGGGTACCGCCCTGAGTACTCACCACATGGGTCCTGACCCCATTAGCATTGAATACATGGATCCTGACCACATGGGTACTGACCACCCGAATATTCACCACATGGGTGCTGACCACATGGATCCTGACCACCTTAGTGAGATGTCCACATCCTACCCTGGTGTTCTACCCATTGAGCCACCAGCCACCATGAAGGTACATGAAGATTCAGTACGGTTGTAGGAGCCACAGAGACAAGAATCCAAGATGTACTCACATATCCAGGAAGACCCTTCTCTCCTTTTTGACCCTAAACACAAATAAATATAATGATGCAAGTCATTCTGAAGACATTCTAGGTCCTTTACACAGTAAAACATCTGTGGACTGGAGTTATGTAAATTCTATAGAAATGTAAGGTGTTAAACCACTGCTTTCAAAAACAAATGAAAAGGGGCTTGAAGTAGAACCTTTGAGCCTCATGTGTATACACAAGAAAAACTGCACAATTCACAGCGCCATATTGTCTGTGCAACTTCAGATTACAGCATGCATTGCCACACTAGATTGGGTTGATAAGGCTTGGCTTGGTCTGATCATGTGGGTGTTCCACCTGAAGTCCACCTTACCAACTGTCCGTCATATCCGGGCACACCATGAAAGCCTTGTTCTCCCTTTTTGAAAGAAGTGAAAGAAGAACATTCTGGCTGTTATGTACTGTATGAGAGCATGACATCTGATTCTGGGTGGATCACCACATTTTCAAAACAAACAAAACTCACTTTAATGCCCTTTTCTCCATCTTTCCCAGGCTTGCCCTAAAACAAAGTACATCTCGTATTAAAATTGTCAGTGGAAGTAATTTAACACGGAAGGTGTTACACTGTTCACTCACTGCCCCCCATGGCCACCTCTTACCCTGGGTCCCATGCTGCCAGGTTCACCTTTGACACCATTCATGTGTGGCACACACAAGCCCTTGGGGAAATATGAAGCACTGTTATTACTGCTTTAACAATTTGCTAATCTTATAGATTGATACCTAACTGTAAGCCCCTAGAATCTACAAGATGCTGCTGGGAAGGTTACCTGCTTACCTAGAAGTATGACTGACAGTTGAACGAAATATCCTGTAACAGGCAGCACACCTGTCCCTCTCGTGCTGTTACCATGAACATGTCTGACACTTACCTTAGCTAACCTCAAGACCACAGTAGGCCTTGTGCTGGACCCTCAAATCGGTGTGGATGAGCACGTCAACTCACACTTCATCACATAGAAAAAAAGGAGCACATGGGTCTGCCTGAACACACATCGGAGCCTGTGATGCTCAGCACAGGTGCAGCAGAGGGCCACGTGGGTCTACCTGAACACACATCAGAGCCTGTGATGTTCAGCACAGGTGCAGCAGAGGGCCATGTGGGTCTGCCTGAACACACATCGGAGCCTGTGATGTTCAGCACAGGTGCAACAGAGGGCCATGTAGGTCTGCCTGAACACACATCAGAGCCTGTGATGTTCAGCACAGGTGCAGCAGAGGGCCACGTGGGTCTGCCTGAACACACATCGGAGCCTGTGATGTTCAGCACAGGTGCAGCAGAGGGCCACGTGGGTCTGCCTGAACACACATCAGAGCCCATATGTAGCACTGGCTGAACACCAGTAAGGGCACCTGCACACAAGAAACGTAACGTGGTGTTCTGGTGTCGTCTGCAGAGGACCAGTGATGGCTGGCTGTATGCTTCAGTAAACAGAGATTACAGTCAGCAATGATGAGTCTTTACTTCCTGTGGGCCATAATCTCAATGGACCTCGCATGGCAAAACAGGACTCCATTAATTAATGTTTACTTTCTGCTACAAAGGTATCACGGGCGCCGGTCCAGTTTTACACACTGACGCGTTTTCACTGTCTCCATCAAGTTTCATTTGTCATATGCCTTTAAACTATAATTTACAATAAAGAGCAATGAAACACATTGCGTGGCGGCATGCTGGTGCGGTGGTTAGCACTGCCGCCTCGCACCTCCAGGTATAGAAAATGACTGACTGACTAAAGTACATTGTGTTCTGGTTCTCTCTCAGCCCTTAAATCCGTCAAACAGTATCTAAAATAAAAACCAATAAAAGATACAAATATACTAGCAAAAAATCACGACCAAGTTTTGGTTGTTCATATCACAGGACGATGCCAGAGAGTTTTAAACTGCCTTATCACCAGTACTGCTACAAATTCAGGCCCACTATTCAAGTAAGCCAGATAACTCACAAATCCAATGGACATAAGGACATAATGGACTTCTGTCACCAGAGGGGCATCTCTCATCAACACATTCCACTTTAGGCAGTCAGCACTTGCATTAATTTCACACTAAAAACTGTCATCAAAGAACGTTTATAATGTAATTCACAGCAAATGGACATATTTACAGTTTTGTGCTCACAGTTGTACCTGACACTGCTGTTATTTAGGCTGGTGTAAATGGTAACACATGGATTTTTGCTTCATCACTTCTGTGTGTTACTCTGTGTAATGGTCAGTGTTGGTACTCCTCATACGCATAGAATTACCCAAAGTGGCAGCCCACGTTTGAGAAACTGACTCTGGAAATCTTACCTTGTCTCCTTTGTCACCTGCCGCACCCCGTTCACCCTGCAAGGCACAACAAGAGATGACTGAGCCAGTGATGTTGGCAAAACATGGGTGTACAGAACACGTGTGTACAAAAAACTAAAACCAGATCCCGAGTGAAGCAAGCCCCTCCTGTTGTACCGGGGGTCCCAGAATGTAGTAGGTGACCCCTTCTTGTTCCCTGAACGCTCCTGGTGGCCCTGGGGGTCCCTGGACTCCTTTATCCCCCTGTGAGACAGCAGACAGGACAGGTAAAACACACACCAATGCCCCACTGCTGATCAACCATTGCTCTGATATTGATCCAACATTGCTCTGACATTTCTCTGACTACTCTGACATTACTCTAACATTACTCTGACATTACTCTAACATTACTCTGACATTACTCTAACATTGCTCTGACATTACTCTGATATTCTGACATTAATTTGACATTAGTGTTATCCACAATATTGAGTGGCATCACTGAGAATAACATGACTTACCTTCATTCCTTTTTCACCATAGAAATACACCCTTTCTCCCTGCAATGAGGGCACACACAAAAAACACCTGTTCAATGGGGCTGGACAAGGCAGCTGAGCTTGGATGAAAAAGGTGCCAGAATCTCTGATCACATCACCTTCTGTCCAGGTGGACCAAGTTCACCAGGATCTCCCTGTAGGTAAACATAAAATGTTTTTACTCTCACCATATTCTGTGTGCGTGTGTGTGTGCACATGCGTGCATGTATGTGTGTGTGTGTGTGTGCGTGCATGCGCGTGTGTGTGCGTGCATGCGTTTGTATATTTGTGTGCGCGTGTGTATGTGTACAGTGCCAACATGGTACTCAGAGGTAATGCCGATGCTCACCCTTGGCCCCTGAGGTCCTGTTTCTCCAGTTGCACCTGGGAGTCCAGTAGCTCCAAGGGCTCCCTGTGTGGAAAAGCAAGCCATACAGATTTAATCAATTTATGTTTTATTTCACTAAAATTCAACAACTTCATATTCACTTGTGTGTACCTGTACCAGGCATTTTGCTTATAAGATGGGGTATACATACAGGCGGACCTTGTTGTCCAGGAAACCCTTTCTCGCCTTTTTGAGGAATGGGACCTCCGATGAAACCGCCTGGGTCACCCTTCGGATAAAACACAGGGCAAATCAGATCAATAAAAAAAAAAAATCTATTAATCAGTCATTTAGCAGACACTTTTACCCAAAGCAACTTACAACACTTTGTATCTGTTACAGTGAGCTAGCACTGGGTGTCTTACTCAAGGACACACCAGGTGGCTGAGCTAGGATTCAAACCAGGACACTTCTGCATCCCAACCTGATGTTCTACCCACTGAGCCACCTGGCCACCAACTTCCAAAAACCTTGCCATGACAAAGATAATGACATCACTGAATAATTTCTAAAGTGTTTCACATGGCCATTCGGAGAGCACAATACTTTGACACCAGTAAGGTGTTATTCATTAAGGTATCTCATTATGTACAAGATGCATTAAATAACAATGCAGACAATGTAGTTACTGAACAAACATTTGAGTCTCCATCCTTACCTTGAATCCTTTCATTCCTGGAAAGCCCTGCAGTAAAATAATTCCAAATATCAAACTCTCATTTAAAGTTCAGGGTTTTGCAAACAGCCGTGGCCTTGTACGCTGCCATGTGACTCTGTCATGATGTTATGTGATGCTGTTTAATCACTGTGATACAGGAATGAGCTGTGATGTAACCATCATGCTGTTTTAACACTGAGCTGACTTTACTGTTCCATATTCTCCTCATGCAGTGTTATAATGATGTGCTGTGACTCTTCCTGCTCTCCATAGGTGTGCTCTGAAAATGAGGCAAGCGGCAAACGAAGACCCCATCCACACACATACAGGTGTTCCCTTCACACCAGGTAAGCCCGGCCGTCCATCAAAGCCTCGCTCTCCCTGAAACACAGGAAAGTGCCGGAGAGAAGTGTGTTGTTTGAATTCTGAACACATCAGCAAGAAGCAAGAACATTCAGCTGTTTTCTGATGGACAACATCTAATGTCCTTTATGTACACAGACCAGGCTAAATCACAGAATATAAAAATGGAAAACAAACATTTTACATAGCTAGACCTGCAGATGCGTAATCTGTAGTGAGCTTTGTGAATTTTGAAGAACAGGCTTCAGTTTAACAGCTGTGAATACCTTGGTCCCATTGCATCCTGGGATTCCTGGTGGTCCTGGGGGGCCATCCTGCCCTGGAATACCCTGTGGTCATCACAGGCAGGGAAGGGTGAGAGTTTTTAATTGTTTGGTACTAAACAGCATGATGTTTAGAGGTATGAACCTGAGACTGTTCTGGGTTCTAGATGACATGCTGATTGATGACTTTAAAACTGCCGGTTGATTGATTACTTACTGGAAGGCCTGGGTTTACTTACTGGAAGGCCTGGGTTTACTTACTGGAAGGCCTGGGTTTCCTGGGAACCCTGCAACGCCATGTGGTCCCTGTCACACACAAGACCCTGTTACATTCACTCAGAATTCGGCTCAATCCAGTCATCAGAAACCTCAAATGCAGGCTGAAGAGTTTAAGAATTTAACATCTGGTTCAACTGGTCACGTCAGAGTTTATTAACTGTTATAATCCTTCATGCAGCAATTTCTACTAAGCATTTTGACAAAAATTCTGATACCACTTACACGTGTTCCTTTGAGTCCAGGAGCACCTGGTTCTCCTCTGTCTCCCTGAAAACATATAGTCAGTAGTGAGAAGAGGTTCATATCTGTCATGCGTATGTGTTAGCATGGTAAGGTAATATGTGTCAGTCACAAGTGTTAGCATGACAGGCTAACGTGTTCAGTCCCCAGTGTTAGCATGACAGGCTAACGTGTTCAGTCCCCAGTGTCAGCATGACAGGCTAACGTGTATCAGTCCCCAGTGTTAGCATGACAGGCTAACGTGTTCAGTCCCCAGTGTCAGCATGACAGGCTAACGTGTTCAGTCCCCAGTGTTAGCATGACAGGCTAACGTGTTCAGTCCCCAGTGTCAGCATGA
>JABJVR010049148.1:0-22643 GCA_025773905.1 Chitala chitala | reverse complement strand
AGTTTGCATGTTCTCCCTGTGCTTGGTGGGTTTTCTCTGGGTGCTCCGGTTTCCTCCCGCAGTCCAAAGACATGCAGGTTAGGTTGATTGGTGAGTCCAAATTGTGGTGTGGGCTCTGGGCTTCCCTGCGACCCTCACCAGGACTAAACGGTTAAGATAATGGATGGAAATTTTTTCAATACTGATTTTTAAAACTCAGTGAAAAAGGTATATCTTATCAAAGCTTTTGCTGTCTGTTGTCTGAATAAAGCATAAGCATGTATAAATTAACATTTAATTAGAGTTATAAACACATCCTGAAGGGTTTGAAATCAGTGTTGCGACTCTTAACAGTAAAACAAGAACATGATTTATTGCACATTGGATCCAATCTACACAGACTGGCACTTCATGCTGCTTTATTGAACATCTCACTCATTTGTACTGGGAGAGACAACCTACTCACAAAAACACATGTGTTTCGGAGATTGTGTTTTTTTCTTTCTCTGAGAACCCACCACATCACCAGCACCTCAGGTAGGTCTGAAAATGAAAACAATATTTTCCTCCGTGGCAATCAATTCATTCTGATAAATTTATCCTTAATTTCTTAATTTAATCCCAGCAGTGGGAGGCCATGGGCTGATCGTTTTACGCAATTAGATGCGCAGTTGTGTGTGCCTGCCAATTAAACACTGCGCTAATGCAGTGCAATTTCGCAGCTGGGGAAAACCTGCCAGATGTCTAGCCTTTACTTTCATGTGTGTTGGAGAGGACAGTGGGAGGAGCTCCGTGAGGGGCTTCATCGCATATATGAGACGTTAAGCAAACAAAAAAAGTGCTTTTCTGACACATTCACATTGCAAAAGAGCCAGCAGAGTCCATACCATCACCAGAGAGACGAACAGCAGCCTCAAGTGCATCTTCAGCCTATAACTCCATACATAGTGGAATGTAAGTGGCAGCTAACCGTTCAGCTATTGGACAGTTCTCTTCACTAAGGAGACTCTCTTTCATCTCATCTTCTTTCCCATCTGAAACTCACAGTGAACAGACGACCAAGTACATACAAACAGATGTTGACATAGTTATGGAAAAGTGTGCCTCCATACTGGAAAATGCTAAACAGAGAGGCGTCCCTGAAGGACGGCCCAGAAGACGCACCCGTCAGCAGCCATTTCACCTCATACGGGGCCCTGGAATTTCCGCTTCATTTTTTGATGAAGAGGCAACAACACAAATGGCATAGTTTTCATAAACCCATCTTATCTCCAAATGCTGATGTGCGTCACTTTTCTCTTTTTATGATGTCAATGTGCATAATGACATAATGTATACTCATCATGCAATTAAACATACTCAGCAGTGAGGGCATGATTTGGGCTTCACTAAGACAAAATTATCTTCAGTGTCTTTTAAATAAGATGTTAATATATTTTTTTTATAGAATGTGACCAATGTATACAATTAACATTATGATAAAGGGGTTCAGAACATGAGAGAGCTGTTGTAGAGAGGCCCTCCATGACTGAGACTTTCTCACAGTTCCTGTGATTGTTTTGATTCAAATTACTTTGTCTGCAATTCTTGACCTATTAATGGCCATAAAAGAAAACAAAAGTGATGATAATTGACTCAGTGTTCCTACATTCCATAATGCATAGTTTCAGTTTACAAAGGAATTTTATTTTGAGTTGTCGGGTGTTGAATTTCATCCATTATACATTTGGATAGTCATGCCGGCCGCCCGGCTGTAACCCAGCATTCTGATGGCACGCGCCTCCTCAGGTCGATGACGGATCACATGCCACGCCGGCCGCAGGTCTATTCTGCAGCCTCTTTTTATTGCGCTTTGGGGAAATTCATTCTGTGTCTAAAAAGGGGCCTTCTCCTCAGTCATTGCTGCCGTCTCCTGTTTCATTATCTGCAGGGCACTTCATTTGCATGGGCCCTGATCTTCTGTAAATCTGCATCGCCACAGACAAGCCGGGCTTTAATTGAGGAGAAAGCCAGCCAGGTGAAGTACATCGGGTTTGAGTGCGCGAGCGCCCAGAAAATTAAATCCAGTGTAATGATCGAGAGCTGTCTGCTTCCTGCTCCATGGTTATGGGAGATTTAATGTTGAATTTTAATCATCTGCCCTTTCCTGCGCCCTACCCGTATCACAGTTTTTTTTTATTCTGTTTTGGGGCTGAATTGCAAATGTGTACCATCAGACTATTTGAAAAAGATAGTTTTGCTGGCAGTGAACCCACTTTCGCTGTGATTGACACATCAGAGGGGCTACTCAGGGTCTGCCCTGTTCAGACTACTCAGGAGAAGATGATTTTGAACTTTTAAGAGCAGATTCACAGCCTGAAATTCATCGATTTCTTCTTACTGAGCTTCAAGGTCAGTTTTAGAGGAAAACATCTAGGATATATGTAAAGTTGCTGTAATTTTCCTTCCTCTATGTGATCTTTTATCAATTTATTTTTCTTTCTGTACAATAAATCAAGTATGCTAAATGTCAGAGAGAAATAGAGTGCCTATGTTTAACAAAATGCCATCCACATATTGTAACTGCATTTTATGTTTAAATGTATAATATGGGTTAATTAGGCATGATAGAGGAATAATAACTCATAATCGATTAAAAAGTAAAACTTTAGAATGCCAAAACTGAACACTTAATTGGAATTATTGCATTCTTGCCTTGTCAGTTACATATAAACAGCAAACATTTACATAGCTGGTTCCTGGTACCCTAATTAGTGAAGAATTTGCCAGTCATTTGCTTAATGGGATCAAACCATGTAGATATCAAAAGAAAACTTACTTAACTTAGCTTACTGGAAAACCCAAAGATGAGAAATGAGTCTAATTAGGCTGGATAATTGTTTTCTGGGAAAGTGGCATGTCTTTCAGGACTTTGCCTTGTTTGGGTTAGCTGTTGAACCTCATTTAGGAGAAAACAACACCATGTTTATATTTGTTTTCATCAACAAATCGTGAGGCACCAAGGCACATGTACATGTTGATTACTTCCGAAGTCATGAGCACAGTTAGAATGGGAGAAGCTGGGCTTTTCTTTCCCCACACACTGTCAATTCGTTCAGCAGAATTTTATTTCTTGAAAGCAAGCCTGTGTTGCAAGGAATCTCGAACGGGTCAAATTACTTTTCAACAAAAGCGCACAACTTGTTTTGTCTGTTGTTCAGCCCAAAAGATCTGCGCACATGTAAATTTTTCTTTCTGCATGGGTGGGCTCGGGAGGACGGAACTCATCTTCGAAGAGGGAAAATTGAGACGCCTTATTGATTCGTGCTGTTCAAAATGCTAATGAGGATCCGCTGAGCAGCTTCAACTGTCTGGGCTACATCCACGCTTCCTGTGCTGAGCCCACCAGCTGTTCCCAGCGCAGTCTTACTTGTCCCCACGCCGACATGCACCACTGTGAACCCCCCCCCCACACACACACACACACACACACACACACACACACACACACAGAGACACAACGCCCACATCTGCCTGGCCTGAAACCAGCACCCTATCGGTCAGCTTTTTGTGAATCTGCTGGTTGAGATCTACCCCCACTTCAGTTCTCCAAGCCCCTGCTGGAACACCTTGTGCACGTCTACACACAAACACAACCATGAGAGTATCCCCATTAACAGTCAGCAATACTAAAAAAGGTCCACTGTATGTTTTTATTCACTAATTCAGTCCACATGATAAATAAGAAAAACTATTGTAATTTAAAAGAGTATTTAGAGGAACACTGACCACTGACATAGAGTGACACTGATCACATACAGTATATGTGTTACAGTCAAACCTCTTTAGCTTAATGGTCTCTGCTCTTGCCAAATCAGGCTGCGAAATGGATTTTTTTCCCATGTAATTTACCTTGTTAATTCCTCAACCTCACTTCTCAACCTTGCCACAACATTTTAGGGGCCAATCCCATACACATGTAGTCCAATAACATGCCCACCTTTAGTACAGCAGCAAATAGGGAGAGCATGGAGGAGAACAAGGACAGGCAGCTTAATGTAAGCAGTGGTCGAGCTCATGTTACACATGCTTCACCTGTTAATGGCATTGACTTGTTTATGTCTTACTTTGAACAGATCACATTAGTGACACCTGATGATGTGCAATATAGTTGTGCTTGTGACCTCCTAATGACGGATAGCTGTATAAAAGGACATTATGATATACTGAGTATACAGTATAATCTAAACTTCTGGAAAACATGTTATGCATCTGCATGTATTACTAGTCAGCCATTATTGGTTAGTCAGTAGTCACCCACATGGTTTTCATTAACTAGGCAAACTTGCTCTTGTTAAACATCTGAACTGGACCAATAGTAGCAAGGCAATTTGGTAGGATTGTATCTGACTTTTCAGCTGGCTTCAATATGTGATACATATCAACATTCAACCATATATAATACTGTACATGTAGAGTGCATGTGATATTAACATCTCTAGCAAACTGAAAGTCAATACATGATGAGAGCCCTCTTTTCATTTGTCTCATGTGGACCAATAAGAACAGCAAGCAGAACCACCTGGCCTCCATTCACAGCTGGTGCAGCACCATTAATGCCTCCCCCCTGAACTGTGGTTGTAGGCCAGGTGTTTTAGAACCACAGCAAGGCCAGGCTATGGTCAGCTGGGAAACAAAATGCATCATCCATTATACATACATTTGCAATAAACATACACATGTTGTAAACTCACATTGCAATATGCAATGCAGTGATAGTTTGAGGTGCTCCTGGGAAATATATACATCAATTAGGGGTCCACACTGACACATTAGGAAATCAGTTTTTATAATCAACTACATTTCATAGTTAAATGTTGCAAATTAATATAATTGCATTGGGAAAATTAAGGGGGAAAGCCTCTGTAAATATAGTAACCAACTAAATTTGAAACAATTTCAGATCAGTTATGGCTGATAAATTATCAGTTTATTGAGATTTAAATGAGATAATGATTGTAATTTGTTTTAAAGTAGTTTATCCTTTCAATTTAATCATTTCTTAATTATTTCATAATTTATTGTATCTTTAATAACTGGAAATGGCATATTTCCCTGCACAAGAATAAATAAATATACGTTATACCCAGTTATATCCAGTCTGAAATTCAAAAATATATTATACTAAACCTATACGTCTTAGTGGTTTATATATTGTTAAAATCTACCAGATGTTTAAGGCAAAGGTACACTTTCAGGAAATTGTAACTATTAACAGCCATTTCTGGGGTTATTTTAACAACAACAGCACGAAGCCTGGAAGTTAATCAATACAAGTTTACAGAGCCCAAACAACGTGTTAGCCTGCCGCATAATCTCCCGTGTAATTTGCGGGAGAAAGTCGCAAAACCCTCACGCGCAGGGCATGCTTAATCCAGTCGAACTCTGGAAGTACGTGCACGACTAACAACAACAGGGTGCTGACACTTAAGCGGATGTGACATTCTACCATGTAAATAGATTATTTCATTATACATTTTTGATGCGCCTCCGCGCTTCTTTTTCTCGTACTTTTCAGATGTCATATACGCAGATTGTTTTTAGTAACTTAATATAATTCTACAGTAAGGTAATTGATCTAAGGATGATATCACAGATGGACCTTCTGGGAAGGAGCTGTAATTACTGGATTGGTTAATGGGCAGCTGAGTGCCGAGCCAAGATCGTGTCATGCAGGCGATAGTACTGCAAGAGCCAAAAATACTTCAGCAGGTCTTCTCCCCATTATTACTGGATTACAGGTTGCGCAGAACTTCCACCGGTGTCTGCAGAGTATATGTTTGGTGGGTAAGAGGTGAACACTGAGGTATTAAACACACCTCGCTTCAGTATCGACATTAAAACTCTAGGAGGCTGCTGCATGCAGCTGAGTACCGGTGATTATTGATGTCTGTCAGATTCTTACAGCATGTTTCTGGCCTGCCTACTGTAAATTAAAAAAAACTATCTGTATTGATATCTCATTTGCTTGGATTAAGCTGATCAATAAAAAGAAAAATCCATACCTTTAAAAAAAACTACTAATCACAACACTATGCACAGGGATAGAAAAAGCAAGCCAAAGAGCTGCCACCCCTTCTGCACTAATACATTAAAGGTACTGGTTTCCTGTACCTTCGCCTTCCTGATGAGAGAGACCGTTCTCTGTCCTGAGTGACACCGCCATCCGTCCGTGTTGATGAAATTGAGATTACAGACCCTCGGTGTGGGCAGGTGACATTTCTGCTTTGCTGGCGGCGGCGTGAGGTGTCCCTAGGGCCGAAGGTGACAGACAGCGGCTGCTGGAGTCACAACGGCCTTCTGTTTCCTATCACAAAGCCCACTATTTAAAAACTGCAGAGGCTCAGACTTGAATGAATGCGTTCTTGCCTTCTATGCATTAAGCCTTTCTTTGGCTATTAAAAACACAGGCCAGCACTGGAGCTTGCATTTCTGTCAAGCACTTTACCCATGCTGCTTTCTTCCAATGAAAACAGCCAAATAAGAAATAAAAACATAAAATAAAAAATAAGCAAAACACTCTGTGGCAAGTAAAATTTCTGTTAGGGAAATTTCAATGATTAAACGTCATTTTCTATTCCACAAACGGTTACTTAAAAGAACGTCTTTATTTCTATAGCAGAAGCCATAAAGTATACAGGTGTACCTTTACAGTAACAGTGATGGGGGATAAATGAGACAGAAAAGGGAAAAACAAGTGAATTTATGACCTGTCCTAATCACAGCCAGGAGCCGTAACACTTTGCAGCTTCTAAGAATCCCGCCCTCCAGCAGTGTCTTTGAAAGCCAGTGTCGGTCTGTTCCTCAGACGTGGTTTTCAGTTACTTGGTTCTCGCGGCTGCACTTTGTGACTGAAATGGGCTCCCTGCTACCAGCATGTCTCGCCACCCGTCTTCCTGCATCGCGCACACCTCCAGAGCCTGGAGCTGCTACGAATGGAACTAAGCCTGGCTTGGGGGGGGGCATACTTTAGAAACACCCTACAAATCACTTGACAAATTTCACTTGGAAATGTCTTCCTACATGGAATTCAGTGGTGTTGGACCTGAAACTTGAATTCCAGACAAACAATCATGACAAAAAATATATACATGTGTAATAATCTTAAATTTAATGGGCTAGACATCATCCTGCAGTGCAAATTCTCTGGGTATATTTTATTTTGTTGATTTGTTTTTATTTGTGACTGAGAATCCCATTTATGTGTTCAACATGAAATATTGTTTCTATAGGTTTTATTATTGTTGAATTAAAATGCAGCATAAAGCTATACTCGAAGCATGCAGATCTGATTGCAACACACAATAAAATATTCTACTGTCAAATTTCCAGAATAAAAAACTCTGTATGCATGTATACACATAGGGATATATGAATGTACCTATCTGTTTGGCGTTCTATAGAAACATGACTTTTGGAAATCAACATCTAAATGTGAAAGTAGTGTGATACTGAGGAAAGTCATCATGTAGCTAACAAACAGGCAATATCTTTTCAAGTGTGCAAGTCAGGGATGGTATCCACGGTATAATATTTCTAATATCTATTTTAATGTGTAAGTATTGAGCGGTGTCACTAATGGAATATTACTGGAAGTTGCTTCATTTCACAGAGGCGTGTTGCATGAACACTGAGATGATATTCATACTTTAATGCCACAGATGAGAGGTTCTAAAGCCAAAGACAGGGGAATATGTTATCTTGCAAATAAATTGTTGTCTAGATACCCCCCTAAACTGAGCATACATATGTTCTGTACTTCAGCGTAATGTGCTTGGTGCTCTAGTGTTGCAATGTGTCTGTAACATGCTCACTTTCCCTTATTCATACTGGTTACAACCTCCTTATTCCATTTTAACAGTCCTATCATTAAATGTGCAACGTTCTTCTCACAGTAGTGGGATGGGTTACAGCTGCATGGTCTCAGGGTGACGATGTGCTCTTGTGTGCACATAAAAAAGCGGAGGAACATCCCGGAGAACCACTAACACAGACCCCTGGAGAGATTCTTCATTAGGATTACAGGTCAAGAGGCAGATCGCAGCGGGAAGTTGTCATAGGTTCTGCGTTCGACGTGCAGCAGACACAGTAGAAGCCCTGTCTTTTTAGCACTGAAAACAAGCCGCACCCATTAATCATAGGAGGAAGCGTGGTCTATGTCCGTGCTGCAGACAGGCTGGTGGTTGGTCCCTTATCCTGACCAGCAGGAACCAGGAGCAGCTCCACCTTCCATGCACACATCCACACAATGTCACTGGTTTACTCAGACAAACTGTGGTGTATTCAAACAACATCCCCTCTTTACATAAACCTATCCCAACATTCCCTAGTACCTCTGTATACATGCACAAACACACACACACACACACACACACACACGGTCCCTCCCCTGGCACAGACAAATCCTTCCTAATATAAAGAGAGAAATAATTCATGCTGAAAATACCTCTGAAACATGGGCCAACATGCATTTACCAGGGTCTTAGCCATGGTTAACTGCTGGAACGTATTATTTGAGTGATTCTTTATTAATAAACATAAGGTCAACAGCAATTAAAAGTTAATATGTAGAAAATTCCATTACAGTTAAAAAACAACATAACTCTGCTAATAAGACTTCAGTACGATGCTTCATTGCACAGCTAACAGCTGAGTGTCTGTGCGACTGTAATGTTAACAATTGGCACAGTTTTGCTTTCGATGTCACTGAATTACTGGCAAAAACTTCTGACAGAATTAAAAACCTTCCCTTGTACATAATGAATCACATATGAGATAATGTATATACCAGCAAGTGGCCAGTGGCTCAATGGGTAGAACATCACACTGGGATACAAAAGTCTCCTGGTTCAAATCTGAGCTCGGTGACCTGGTGTGTCCTTGAGTAAGATGCCAAGTGCTGGTTCATTGTAACGTACATGTGAAACATTGTGAGTCACTTTAGGTAAACACATCTGCTAAATGACTAATTATGTTATTATTTTTTACTTTTAAAGGAAAGGTGTACAGGTCCTGATCTGTGTTGTTTTGCAGTATATGATTTGTCATAGTCACCTGTTTTTTGGCACACATAAATATGGCAGTTTCAGTTGAAGTATATCAAATATCTTTTGTCGGGGTGGAGGGGGTGGCACATCAGTGTGGGTGTTCTTTTTTCAAATTTGTCACAGAGAAAGACAATAAAATCATTTTTTGCCCGTAACAAGAGACGAGAGAAAACCATTGTTCAATACAGCAATTATCTATGGGGAGTTCCTGGTGCAGTGCAGAAAAACGGATTTTTTTTTCCAGCACTGTTTTTAAAGGTACCTTGTGCCCACATTAGTGCAGCTGTAGGCGCTGAGGGTGAGATGTCACGGATGATGAAAGATGTGGCAGGTGCGATCCACTTTGAAGCTGTCCGCAGACCCTTGGGAGCGGAATCAAAAAAAAAAACCCGCACACGTTGGTTAGGCTGGGCCAGCCTGCACACCATAGAAAAGAAAAGAAATCGAGGTGAACTATGGTCCGACCAACGAGCTGCGTGGAGTGGCAGTGCGAGACAGCAGCAACAGAAAAGTTCAGCG
The DNA here is from genome assembly GCA_025773905.1 of Chitala chitala. Classification (NCBI taxonomy): domain Eukaryota; kingdom Metazoa; phylum Chordata; class Actinopteri; order Osteoglossiformes; family Notopteridae; genus Chitala; species Chitala chitala. Next base: position 13,059 of record JABJVR010049148.1, on the reverse strand, counting down.
AGAAAACGCGGGTCCATTTAGAGCTCCAGCTTCGACTGAATGTTGTGAGCATTGCAGTGTAGCAGTGGAGCAAAGAGCAGTGCAGAAAGTGTCATGTGCTCATTCATTCATTTGTTCATTCACATTACTGTCCTAGCAGCCACTCTGCTGTTTATCTCAAACATATCGAACGTACTGCAGAAGCGTAAAAGGCATCGTAAGTGAAAGGTATCAGTGCGCTACTCGGATTACGCAGAAATCAATCATCGGTTTAAATTAAATTACACACAAAAGAGGGAGATATTCAAGAAAACACAATTTTTTTTTTTTTTAAACTAGCTTTCTTTGTGTTTACATTAAATATTTTTTTTCTTAAAGGGAAAAAGTGAAATAAAGAGCACTGATTTACACGTTTGGAAGAGCGGTGTTATTTCAGGGGTAACACCGCTTGTGTTGTCTCTAAACATGCGAATTTGGGCCCTGCATTAGCGTGTTTCATTTTGGATCATCCGCGCTGGACCCAAACGGAGGCGGCTGCATACAAATCGCCCATTACCGCCCAAGCTCTGCATGAGTCCAATTGGATTCTGGACCATACCAGGGGCTGGTTTATTTATATTAGTTTGACAGCTGCGTTTGGGTGAGAAGTGTTTATCCAATCCTTCCTCCCTCTGCTCATTAAGTGATGACCAGGTCACAAGCACCCTATGTTGACCACCTGTTTGGTCGCCTGACAAGAAACACCTTACCAGTTCACTCATACTTGTATGTTAAAAGTGCATAGCATAGTGTGGTTAGGTTAACCACTTCAATCATTTCTGTCCAAGGTTTTGAAATAGCTCACAAAGAATTCTAACAGAATTCTTTTTGGGGGGGTGCAGGGGGGGTACTCATGATGCAACTTTGATAGGCTAAAAGGATGGTGAAGCACAGGAAATGCTTTTAGCCTTCTTCCTCAATCCCAAGAGGCTATAGCGATAATAAGGAAAGAAAGGAAGACACAAGTAGGTGGCTGTGATTAAAGTTTCACAGAAAATGACACATCATTCCTGTTAGTGACAGCTCACACGAGCCTCAGGTGACACATTCTGGACATGCTGAGGAATTCTAGCCATGTATGAGGGGAGTACTGGTGCTCAGGTGTCACCAACACTGACCAGCTGAATTCAAAACAGGACTACTCCATCATGTGAGAAACACAAGCAAGTCACGTTCTCAAAGAGCGGCCTGACACGGATTGGTCAGGCAGCCCCCCAGTACCTGAATCAGAATAAATAGCCACCAGATAACTCCTGTGCAGAGGGCATCGCTGTATTACACCTATCCAAACGTCATTCACCGGAAACTTCCTGGCTACTTCTATAACTGACCTTTTCCGAAAGCCTCCGTCCCTCTTGGATAGTGTTGCTGCTTTGTGAAATACTCCCTGACGAGCTGATATATTTCAAACACAAATACAATATCATAAGCCCAGCAGTCCTCAAAAAGTAGAAAATCATCTTAACGCTCCTGTAAATTTGTCAATCAAAAGTTTAAAACAGTCACCATGGTTACAGCAATGATGTATTCTCCCCTACTATGCGTTTCTCATCTAACGGGTTGTTATTAAAAACCTAGTTTCAGTAGATAGCAAAGAAAAAAGAAATCGCTGGGCATGCCCTTTAATTTAATTTATCAAAATAGTCCTTGTGCTGATGATTTTGTGTTGACACCGCGCTGAGTGCTCAAACAAAAACACATTGTCAGAAATTAGAAATCAAGGCCAGGCATTTAAGATGAAGTCTTCAGAAGATAGGCCCCTGTCCCATAAATAATGTGTGTAGGTAAGTAAGTCTGTCTGCTCACATGCATGTCCACATGTGCGTGCGCACACTTGTCACATTTTAAACTAGCCTATAAGAATCTTTTCCACCCTACAGGTGACTCTTTTTGTTTTTAACCCCTCCAAGTGAATCTCATCAATTGACAGATAACAGATGAGTTACTCTCTGTACTTGCCCAATAACAAAAGCTAAATGTATTATAAGAAAAGTAAAAAAAAAATCATTAGTTAAAATGCTTTTGATTTTAGTAGTCATTTAGTCTGCGTTCCACTTCCACGTGGACAAATTATTTTCATGTACCACAATCAACACGGAGATCAGAGTTTAAACCTTGAAGGAATTTGTTGTATGTCACAATACGTAAGTATAACATAGATAAATGTAAATTTAAATTCTTCAGTAGCAATGCTTGAACCTTGTGACCCTAGTAGCATTCTTAATCATTTCATTGCACATTATTTACACTGTATTTTATAAGATTTTTTTATTATAGAAAAATTAAAAGTCAAAGCGGGGCATCAAGTCGTCCTTGTTTTTCTTTTTAAACATTCATTCTGGCTTGATACAACTTAAATGTATTGCCACAGGTGTTTGCTAGACTTTAGCTATATTGTGTGGCTACTGGCAAAGGCAATGATCAGAGATTGACTAGAAATGTCAAGTGTAATATTTGCTACAAGCAAGTGCTGACCTATATCCACTGGAATCCTGCATGCAGGGTTATTTACCTTTGTAAAATTGCAAATAGCCATTTAGACATTTTGTTTGAAATAATATTTAAATTGAACATAACCCATCTTAAAAACTTTAAACGGGTGTAGTTCCTGGCATAGCATAGTAATTGCGCACAGAATCAATAACCCCTTGTTCCTGTTGTAGCGTTTACATCACTCGTCCGGGAGGGAAGGGAGACTGAGGCTGTGCAGGTGAATGTTAATCTTCGAAGCGTGGAGGTAGGGAGCCGCTGGTCCACTGTAATTATGAGGGGCCGATGGTAAATTACCATTTGTGATCGACGGGCTTCCGCTTATTGCAGCATATCTGTGCTTCACACCTTCCCAGACCTCAGTATTCAGCATCCAATCTTTGAGTTAGACAAGATAAAGTACAGTCCATTCAGTAAGCCTGTCTTTGTTTTATTTAAAACTTCCATGCTAAGCATTGTAAAATGGAAAGCATCTGTTATTTAAAAAAAAATTCAAGGGCACACATATAAAAGTTTTAAAACTACACTATTCTGTATAAAATCCTCCTTATGAAGGGGTTTGTCTAATAAATCCAAACAGATGAGGCAACAAAGTTAAACAAGCAATGGGGAAGCAAATTAACTTCAATATATAGCAATGCAGTGTGCTTCTCTGTGAGCAGACTGACACAGAATATAAAAGAAGATTCCTTTTCCTATGACAAAGGGCATTATTATACAGTGTTTTATTTCCCAGACAAATTTAACTATAGATGGCTATACATTCTTTATATGTTTGCAGCAATGGATATTTATCGGATTATAGGTTTTGGTTTACATATATATTATATAATGGTTAGCAGCCTGGTGGCTCAATGGATAGAACATCAGGCTGGGATGCAGAAGTCTCCTGGCTCAAATCTCAGTACAGTTGCCAGGTGTGTCCTTGAGCAGAACACTCAAACATTAGCTTCTTGGGCACTGCAGATGCCCGCTGGGTTAAACACAGAGAAGTAATTTCCCTACGGGTTTAATAAAGTACTGTAAATGGGGGGGGGGAAATTGTCTGCATGTGTCATTACTAAATATTTAGTTCTGATTGGACAAAACACATTATAAAAGTGTATGAAGATGTTTCCTTTTTTATAGACCTGTTGAAACAACATGGGTAGATTGTGCAGTCATTAAGCACTGTACACACAGAACGATCACTCCAGAGTAGCATGTTTCCCTGCACTCAACAACAGTGAAGACCTGAGGTTGTATCATCAATGCACTACTACTGGAAAAGTAGTACTGTCCATCTACTGTCAGAGGCCAGCAGGGCTGAGCAGAAAATCGTGCATGTTGCTGGTCACGCAAGTAGGACCATCTGAAAAGCAGCCTAATAACAGAGTTCTTCCCTCAGCATAAGGGTCTATAAAACCCTGCAACAGCCAGGCTCAGTAACAACCTCCAGAAGGGTTCAGTAGGAGACCTCTAATGTCCACAGTTTGAATTACCCTTTTCATTAGCTAAACTACCATTAAATGGAAAGGTTCAGTTCCCACAAACGTTAAGGCTTTGTGGAAGATAACAGTCAACAAATTAGCTTTGTGCATAGCGCTTCTAGCCAATTATCACCATAACCAGCCATAAATTTTGTTGTTCATTGTTGATGTAGCCTTATAGCTGTCACGCTGACTTAATATGTTGCTTTGATTTGTTGTTTTTATAATGCACTGTTTTGAAACCAGAAAAAGAGAGGAAATGGCACAAAAACAGCATGAAACTTTGTGTTTTTTTGTAGTAAGTAACAGGAGGTATATATTTGAGAAAGATGGTGGAGTAAAAGTGGACAGAAATTTTTAAACTTAAGTACAGATACTCCCAAAAAAAACTTAAGTACTGTAACAAAGTACTATTACTTTGTTACATTACAACACTGCTAGCTGGATGACTCAAACCAAACAAAACTAGCTTTGCACCAAACTGCATGGATAAGTTGGTATCTCACCATTTTTAGACAGACCACTGTTGCTGGTAGCAGGCTTGGTGACTACAGAGCAAGCTTTCACAATGCAACCCAATGCACATACTCTGTTTACAATCAAAGTAGACTCAGGTCCAGTATTGATCCACCTTTCCACAGCTACCTTCAGTTAAAACTCTTTAGTGTACAGGTGAATGGACTGAATGGTAATACTACAAAGTATCTTGTTTCTTCCAATATGTATCTTTAAAATGAAAAACCTCCAGACATCTCATTTAAAATGATCTCCATTTTTACCTGTATGTCTTAAATCAGTTCTGACATGCTTTCATTAACACTCATAAACTTTAGGCATACACATAAATCCATTACAGAGTACAATTCCTACCAAACCAATTATCATGCCCCCCCAACACACAGACATACTGTTATATGATTTTTATACACTGTATGTTAATGTTAGCTCTCTAGCTAACTTTACAGTGAAGGACTATTTAAACCAACTGGCATAACCCTTTTTAAAACACATCTTCAAGTAAAAAGTAAATAAAATACTCACCAGGGCATGTTTTTACACATTGCAATACAATTTAAATGGTGTAGCTGTTTCTACTTTGTTGCATGCTGCATGGAAAACTGGCAGGGCGATTATTCTTCATTGACACAGTTGATATTAATGTGACACAGTAGCATTCTTTTAAGTACTAAGCAGATATAACTATGGAAATCATGCTATTTAGAAAAATAATAAATAAATAAATAAATAAATAAGGTCCGTGCGATTGGAACAACTCTTTACAGTTTTTTGAGTTGCAGTTTACAATTATTTCATGTTTGGCTGTAGATGCTAATGCTGTTTCAAATTCTAGTTGACAAACATTCATATATTGAAAGCAGTACTGAACACATCCATACCAACATATTCACAGATGCATTTCCTAATAGTAATTCTGGATTGCTAAAACCTACGTTTTAAATAGAAAGTGTTGGCTACAATCTTAAATCCCTTTTTGATGTTTTTTTTTTGTCACAAGTGGTCTGCTTAGTAGTGTGAGGACCTAATACTTAAGTCCTTTACTAAATCCAGTTTAGTAAACAATTACTGAAAGGTCTACGCATCATTCACGTGCCATTAAAACTGCGATCTAATAAGCTAACTTTGAATACAACAACTAAAAGCATTTTCAGTTTTCAACTATATTAATACTTGCATCGTTGTATCCTGCATGCGACACAAGCGGGCATGGAGTCTGGGATTCCGCGTGCCTCTTTTAAACAGTCTCCGCTTCAAAAGCGTAAAGTTTTACTTAATACATTTAAAGGACTGGTTTGAAGAATGCAATTTGTAGTCTTTTATTCCAGTTTTCCCCATGAATGTCTTACGTACGTTGATTTAAGTGTGCATAGCCGGTCTTTCCGCTTGGCGCAGTTAGCCAAGTATTGCTTGCTTGGTTAAATCTGTGACTTTATTCCGTTTTCAGTTAGCTATAAACATGACTGGTAGATAACTAAGAACAGATGATTGTTTAGCTAGCATGAAGTCTTTCATTCCAACAAGGAAAATTAAATGGCAGAAGGTTGTGTTTTACAATCTGAAAGTCACGTATCAGGTGGACGTATTTGATGGAAATGTTACCTTTGCGCTGGTCAGTATATGGTACTGGATACTGGTTTTAACGCGTGTTCCATTTGGGCATATATTGGGCAATACGAAGTGTTTTTGTCTGACAGTCATAGATCTGTGACTGTTTTATTTGAATCCCCTTCTCGTCACCAATGTATTTTACTGGTAATCCAGGTATCGGTGCTTTACTTTCTGTTTAAATTATTGACAAAAAAATGTTTGCACAAACATTTTAAAGCGTTCTGTCTATGCATCTACCGAACTGGTGATCTGTTATCTATTCGGCTGTCCAAATTCCGGACTCGAACCGTCTGCAGTGATGTCATGACCGTTTCCCCCCCACCCCCGAGCCCATGACACTGGACACCTTCATGGAACAAAGGTGTACATCGTTATGCTGCGTTTGAAGTTCAGCGCTCATCCCAGCTTTCATTATGCCTCTTTCCAGTGAAAATATTAACTCTAAAATAAACAGCTGGATCGCAGGGAACGGCTGTTATTTGTGTTTACAGTATTATTCCACTGGCATAACTCTCTTTTGCATCTCGAAGGAGTCCACAGCGAAAGAACTGTGAGCAGAAGGCGCTGTGGAGCGCGTCTCTCTAACTTCTCTCCCTAAGATGCATGTACAGGATATGGAATAGTGCAGTTCTCAAAAGTTGTATTACTGTTTTAATAGGGTGAAAAGTAAAACCAAAAGGTAAGATACAACGTTGCGTGTTCCGGTAATCAAATTTTATAATATTCACGTATAGTTAACTTTATTCAGATTGCAAAAATGTTTAATATGACACAAATAAACGTGTGAGAAAATGTTTTACTTCACTGTCGGTTTTATCTTACGATCTAGTGTATACGACGGTGTTGATGAGAGGTATAGTCGAGGTGTATGCAGTTTTTGGAGAATAATATTGCACCTTTATTACAAGGAATGAAGTATTTGACTTTATCATTGGTGAAGCAAGGAGATCGGCATATAAAACCAATATTGATGACCATCAGTTTTACAGAGCTGACAATTACGGCACGCTTGTTTTAGGGAGTGTGTCATTTTTGGTATAATTAACAGTGGACAGTACCGTACTTTTACTTTTCGGAACGTTTTTTGTTTTTGTCCGTTGAGATAAATTTCTTCAGTGTGAGTGTGAGCTGACACTCATCAGTTTACTAATTTGTTCAAAATTCACTGCTAGGTTACAGTCCTGTTTTGCTCAGTGGAACTTCTGTAATAAGTGCTAATGCTTCATATATATATATATATATATATATATGCGACATATGAACTACATATAAATATTTTAACATTAGTGGAACTTATAATATTAATGCATTATGTTTTTAAAAATTTTCTACTGAATTTAATCGTTGTTAATATGTTTTAAAATTTACAAAAAATTTTTTTTTAATGTTTTCTTGATATTCTCAATTGTTTTTACGGCAATGGTCCATTTACAGCAAATCCCTTCTTATCTTAAATCAGTACGACAAATGAGTTTGATTTAATGAGACCAAAAATCGGGAGACTCAATATAAATCATAATCATGCTCACGAAGGTGTTTCTAGTAACTTTATCACAGGTTGTAATTTAACTAATCAAATGTGTAAATCGGAATGTGACATAATCCCTTTAAAATTTTTCAATGAAGGTGTGATAATATCCGGAAGCAGTTGCTAACGTGAGTATCTGTAAACCTACACTTTAACTGAGTTTGTGCAAGAGTGAGCTTACATTGAACATTAGTGTTCTTCATGTGTGAAGAAACGGGCTCAAGTGTAACTTACATTATAATTGTATATAATTGTATTTAGTATTTCATAATTGAAAAAGAGCGCCTATCCGCTATAGTTACCTTAATGGACGATCGCATCACCTAAAACAAATGTATAATTACCGTAGTCGTTTTAACTTTGATATTTGTAATGCATTCCGATTAGTATCTCGTTTGTTTCCTTCTGTAACTGTACCAAAGTAATAAACAAGACTCTTCGCAGTACACAGCTATGTGTTTAATCAGCGCTGAATACCATTTGATCGGCTTTTAGATTGCTGCCAGGTAGCATTTAACTCACGTGTTAGATACCTTTAGGACCCAGCGGAGCGCGCAAGAGTTGGGGTAGAAGACGGCTCACAGTCCCGATATTAGGTCGCATTTGGCGAAGATTGCTTATCTCGTACACCCACCAATAGTGTTACGTGGTAGCAACGGAATCTCCGATTTCCCCCCAGTTGTTAGGTTTTTTTGTTATAAGTTTTCTGTTTGTCCAGGGAAGAATACTGCATCATTAAAATGGAGATGGTCTGCTGCACTGGTTACATTTACGAGATCATTTGTGCAGTGTTTGTCTAATCAAATGGGCTATCCAAGTGCACGTTAAGACAGATCATTATCGCTGTGTACAGAGTGAAGGAATGCCTGGAGGTCGCTGATCCGCAACATTATAGAGGATACCTTTGAAGCCAGGGCTCGCAATGAATTTGTAATAAGAGTTACAGAGACACTGAATAAGAATGATATTGTCGCTGATCTGGACCATGCTCTTGGACGGGGAGAGTGACATTAACATTTCTGCCTAAAAAAAGACGACCAAGAAACGGGACGTAAAAGTTTTCGGGGAACTGTATTCTGATAATACCCGCGCACTGGAAAAATCACCTGGTCGTGGTTTTATTTTTGTGTGAGAAGTGTTAAATTGTCTATACTTTCCGTCTTCCGTCTTGCTGACCCAGCTGTCAAGACAGTGATCACTCATTTAGACGTGCTGTAGTAGGAATCTCTTTTGTCCGATTCGCAGACTTGAGTGAGCCAGAGCCGTTTGGGATTGACATCCGTTAAAAAGGTTGTAAATCTCTTCATTTAGTCAGCTCATTAAACTTTCGCATCATCAACTTTTTTTTGCAACTGTGTCCCCGAGCTCATCAAATTTTGATTATCACCAGCATCTTAAAGCGAATCCAGCAGCCATTCCTGGACTTGTTGAATGCTCATTAAGGTTGGACCGTCTCACAGCAAATTTGGAGAGAATCGGCTGAATTGTAAGTATTTTTGTATGTAGGTGTCAATATTTAATTTGCATCGAGACATCACTTTACAGCTTAATTACTTGCTGATTTTTGTGAATGTATAACACTTTCTGGCTTTGATATTTGTTAAACTGGGTTTACAATTAATACTTACAGATTGAGGTATTCGTCAAAATTCCTCACTTTTGAAGTTTTCTGCTTTCTCCACCTTTTGTCGGTGGTGCCGTCTGAATGTGTATAAAGTAGAGTTACGGTTCACTCTAGACTGGTGGGTAAGTCAGAATCCGCGTGCTTATCTTGAACTATATTGCTATTATATTTACGATATCGTTGGGAGGAAACAGCAACATCGTTCATGCGTATGAGATTGAAGTAGACACTACTCATCGCCCTCTTGTGGGATATACGATTCATTAAGAATTTAATATCGGTTTTGACTGTTTTAAGATGTACGTACGTGTACATATATTTTACAAGGAATAAGCAGATAGTCTAAATTTTGCTCTTAAATGTTTATTTTGGACATATTTATTATAATATACATTTCAGGATAAACGCGGGGGTTATACATTAGTTTGGAAAACAAATTTACTAGGATCTTTTTAAATGTGACTCAACGCGCAGTTTGTGGCTGCTCCCCGCCCGATAGGGTGGGCGACTCAATACCTAACAACCGTACATCTTTGCATTAACATGTAGATTAGCAGGTATTTCACCCTGTCAATATTTTCACACATTATTTAAACTAATAATATTTAAACCAAGTAATAAAATTAAATAGGTAAATACCTGCTTGGATTTGCAGTCACCAGTGTGGATGAAAGGCAGTGATGTAATTTGTACTTTTTCGGTTATTTTATTTATTTATTATTATTTTTTTTTTGTAATAACCAAAAATGTTATTTAAACGCCGAACCAGCAAGTTTTTGTAAAGTTTACAAGAGTCACGTAACCGTAATCAGTTTAGCGTAATGTGTTCAGCAGTGTTTCATTTGCAGATTAATTCTCATTGCAAATATATTTTTAAATGGGCACGAAGTGTGGTCTGGTCGAGGAAAAGCTGACAACCGAGAAGATGCAACGAGATCGTTAGGCTGACTGAGCCGTGTCGGTATGAACGTCAATGGGCACAGAGTGCGAAGCAACGCAGCCTTACACTTCAGGGAAGCAGAGGGGAGTCTGAACGGTGTGTGAAGTCACCAGTGTATTCGTTCGCCACTCCTTTGGTGCCACACAGACCTCGACAGCGTTACCAATATTCAAATATAACTGGCGTCCTATATAACTGCTTGCTGCGTATTTAATCTTAGCCAGCTGTGGGTATCATTTCCTTTTTTAAGGGGGGTTACACCAAGATACCTTAATTGGACGCAGCGTGGTTCGAATAATGGAACAATGGTTTGCATCCCAAGCGGCACGCTTTTGTTATACTGTATAAAATAATAGTTCAAAAATAATGTTGAAACATAACGAGTAGCCTAAATAAATAAATGCCATTATAGCACATTCATAAGCCTATGAAACATGAAGTGCAAGATTGTAAAACTTGTCTCAGTGGGCCTTATTTAGGGGAAAACCCAATTTGCCGATATTTTCAAATCAAAGGAAAAGGCTACCTACAGCACAGAAACATCGCCGCTGTCCCATTTTATTCTGATCTTGTTACATACACTGGCAGCATGCGGATATTGTTTATGAGCGCTGTCATTGCAGTTGGTCCCCGACGGGAACTTACTTTAAGTTTAACATGCTGCAGCATTCACACGAGTTCACCGTATGTCGCGCACTCCTAAATCGGTTGCCAGAAATTTATTTTCTCCTTCTCCTTACGCCTTTAGCTATGGCGTAAAAGGTAAGTAAAGAGAAAAATGAGTATACAAGGGAAACAAGGCCAGCAAGGTACCCGTTATGTATTTTCATACACGTTTTGTGGGACCATAGAAAAGTATAACTACAGGGGTCCGTATGAGGTTCTAACGTGGAGGAAGATTTGGGGATTACGTAAATTGGTCACCGTGCTGTACGAAACTATACCTGAGGGGTCGCTATACAATCGGGGGTGGGGGGGTGTTATCAGACAACCATCATATCATTTCTGAGACTTGTAAAATAAACATGAATGTTCTGTTTCTTTACTCTTTATGATGTGCGGCATCACACCTTCTTACAGCATAAATCATATTTACATTTAAAACAATTTACAGTTTCACTTGTGTTCCATCGCGGGTCACACCAGATGCGTATCGGCAGCACTGTAGTGCCACAGAATTTCTTAGAATAAGAACCAACAATTACGAATTGCTTTTGTCGAAGCAGTATCCACAGCTGGAATACACCACATCAGAAAAACACATCGCTAAACCGGACTGACGCAATATGACACTTTTCGGCATTATTTCGTTCCAGGAAATAGAAAGAATGGAAATGAACGTGGCGTCATTAGTAACACATACTTTTGTTGCTAAGATCCGTTTGTAAAACTTGACGACCGTGAAGAATACATGTGAAGTCCTTATTTTTAAATCACGGTGTTTGGAAGTGATTAAGGAAGCCAATGTTTCAAAAGAAACTGTTTTGGAAAGTGCCTCAGAGCTGTTATTTAGATTCCTGGCGTCATCTCTTAATGCTGCTGAAATTGACTAATGCATTTTGTAAAGCACGCTTATACAGTTCAGCCTGATATTATAACATTATAATATTATTTTAAAATAATTAGGGAAAAGAAGAAAATACTGTAATTTACATAAAGGAGGGGATTTTTATACATTTAAAATGATTCTTTCAGCAAAATTTCCAGCTGTCAGCGCCAGACCTGTGACTTGCAATACAAAATTTTACAAGGAAGAAGTCTGCTTCCTTTAACAAAGCTGAGTTAACGGTGGAAATGTAGTGTGAAGGGCACTGAGTGGGTACCGGATCATGCCTTGTGACCTCGTGTACAAGTGTATGGACAGGCATGGAGACGCAGTCGCTGTTTAAAATGCGCAGCAGGTGCTGCCTATTTCACCCTGACAATGAAATCCAAGTGCAGAATAATGGGTGGAGAGCTCTTATCTGAATTGTAAACATGACAGTGAGCTGAGGCTCGCGATCTTCTGCATGCTGCTCCTTATCCTTCCCTTTAATCGGTGTCAACCGCTTTCAACGATCTGCCCACTGCAGAGCCAATGACCCCAGATCGGTTTCTGCAAAGCTCTGACAATTGTGATGTATTAATATTGCATCTATAATGGAGTAGAAGCCTATTAATCACATCTGTTTCCGGGCCTGAAACCAGAATATCTCCTTCATCAACAGTTCTGTGTTTGGAGACTTAATTACCTGTGCTCAGTTAATGTATTCTCCCTCCTAATGTGGAAGGTCTAACACTTTCCTCTGTCAGATGATACCCTTTCATTCTGGTATAACTAGATATAAATTTTCGGTCCTTAAAAAAAAAAGTTTTAGTCCATGCAGTGTTCAGGCCAGGGATGTCTAGAATTTTATTAAATTAAAGAATGTGAGATACTTAAACTATAGCAAATGAGGCTCATAACGAAAGACGCTGATCTGGTATACGATGGTCCCATCAGAAGACATGGGAGCTGTATGTGCGCAGGATACGTCACGTTCATTTTCATTAAACATGCATTTTTCTTCATAACATGCGAAAACACTGTCTCTGAAATCAGACTGCGCCAGGTGTGTGGAGAAAACGTGAATCTTAGAGCTTTGCACAGAAATAGATTGAACAGGCAATTTTTGTCAAGTGCCATGACAACTGTATTTGCTGCGTTGATTTTCTGTTTTATTGCTTTGGTGGAAAGGAATAATAAAAACAAGAAGTGGGAGGTAGCATGACAAAGTTGGGGAGTGTCATGTGTGCTATGCAGAAACGTTGGGAAAACGTTTTCATCAATGTTTAGGAAATGGACAGTTGAAATGATGCACATCTCTGACATTGTTTTGGCGCT
>JABJVR010049147.1:0-22645 GCA_025773905.1 Chitala chitala | reverse complement strand
CGCGGGGTCCTGAAGTGCGACATCTCGGACCTGTCGCTCATCTGTTCCCTTGGATACAGTATCCTGCTCATGGTGACGTGTACTGTTTACGCAATCAAAACGAGGGGCGTCCCAGAGACCTTCAACGAAGCCAAACCCATTGGATTTACCATGTACACCACCTGCATTATCTGGTTAGCCTTTATTCCAATCTTCTTTGGGACTGCGCAGTCAGCAGAACGGGTGAGTACACGTCAATAGAATTTTTCTATTAAATTTAATATTCAGAGACTGATAAAACTGCCTGGAATACAAAATGCATTGTGTGTCACTGTATATAACAACTATATCACAATACATCTCTGTGTAGAACGCATCACAGTACATTACCATGTATAACGCACACACAGCATCCCATAACCTGAAGCGTATTTGCGTGTGTGTCTATATGCATGTGTGTGTACATGTGATTCGTGCATCACTGAGACGTCGCTGAGAGCCCGGTGATTTGTTTGGTTGTGCAGCAGGCTCGGACCGGCCCAGGGAGATCTTACTCATTTTGAGGTTCAGGCAGAGACGATGTGTTCCCACTCCAGGGTCTACTGTGCTGGTGCCAGCACTTCTGTGTTCATGGCCCAGGCGTACACCCTAACACTCTGGGTGAAGAGAGTCAGGTGTACTTCGTAAAACCCATTCCATATTTAATAATATATGGCATAAAGTGGTCTGAAGGTGAGTTTCAGTTCACTGGTTTCGTCAAGAAGGTTTCATCTTCTGCTGTTAGTAGTTGAGGTTAGTTCAGATGGCACCTTGCTTTTGGCAGGAGAGTTAAATGCATTAATAATTAGCCTTGTAACAGTGCGCTAGCTAGGAGCACAGGAATCCTCCAGTTGGTACCATTCTCATCTTCACTGTGTCACTACGTCGCTGCTAATGCGCTTGATCAATATGCCATGTGATTTGTGCTATGTGACAGCGTGCTGACGTGTGCACGGAGTTCTGCAGGAACGCTCTGCCTCTTAATAATTAATTGACCCAATCAAGCATTAGTGCGTGCAATCTGCTGAACCGACAGAGTTTGGGCAAACCTTTGGTAGCTCATCCTGAAACTGTGCTCATGCACTCGGGCAGCCTGTGTTAGCAGAACCTTCCTGATTAGAGGACTCAGGGAAACCACACAACTGAGACAGATGTTGGCTCAGAGTAGCTCTACGCTTCTCACACTTCATTTCTGTGCAGACCTCGTTACTGTAACTTTCCCGTGGAATGAAGGTATGTTTGTCACGTCGGTATTGGTTTTTGCAAAGCTGGGTGCAATCTCTGTCACGCTGAGCGCCGTTTTCTTTCTCCATAATTGCGAATGCGAAATAATTGCATTAATGCCATTTCTTTAAAAAAAAAAAACATTATTTGTACTTCACTTTTTCCTCACATGATGAAGTTCTAGCAAAGCGTGTCAACTCAGCTTGCCCACACAATTGACAAACTGCTCTAAGCTCATCAGCTGAATTCAGTTTTTCCAACGAGGAAATAATTAGGACATAAACATAAAAACAAAAATTTTGTTTTGGGGAAACAAAATTTGTCTGCCATTTTGTAGACCGATATATATAAAGTGAATTGGCCCATCACAAAGCAGCTGGACAGAAACGTAACATACTCAGAAAGGTAAAAGACAATGATTGGGTTTCAATTTATAAATAGCTTTGCACTTTCATTACGTCCAAACAGAAAGGCAGGGACAGAGCATGGCACGACTTGGCAGGCAAAGAATGGAATCACAGATCCATCCTGGGCAGCGACTCTCCCCTGGGAGAACTGTGCCGCTCTTCAAATACGATTGCGGCTGCCTCATCTACTGTCTGAATTACAGAGCCTGAAACGCTCCTGACTCATGACACCAACCCTCCAGCTACACAGATAGGAAAACTGATGAAACTAAAAAGAAATTGGCAGCCTGGTGAAACAGTTTCTTTATCTCACCACGAGTTTGACGTTTTAATAATATTTGCATTTGGACTCGTGCATTGGACGAAACTGCAGACATTTTCTTATCTGGGCTTACCCTGGATTTGCCAAAAATGACTGGGAATATGGAGCAAGTGTGTCTCAGCTGAATAATCACATTACACAGTAACCTGTGTGGACATGATGCTGATGTATGAAAAAGTGAATAAAAAAATACTTTTGCATATTGCAGCATTTAGAATTCTTGAGTTTAAACTTTCATGAGCTACCAGTGACAATGCATTTTAATGCAAGAAAAAAAAAACTATTCCGCATACACTTGGCAAGAGGCTATGAAAATGAGGCTGTATTGTTTGGCCTGTGTCAGCACGTTTCTGTAAAGTGCTGTGGGAAGTGTGTGTGTGTGTGCGTGTGTGTGTCAGTGTGGGGGGGGGGGCCTGAGAGGACCACCATTTCATCATGTAGTTATGCAGTCAAAACAGACAAGGCCTGCAGGCAGCTTTGAGCTACACGTTGTGCATTGTACCTACAATGGCTTTGTTAGTACTTCTTGTCACTTACGTTGGTTGCCATGGAGCCAGCCCTACCTCCTGACTATTCATGATGAAACTGTGGACTATGGAGTCACAAGAGCAAATGCAATGCCTTCATGGCCAGACAGGAAACAGTAGGCTACCTTGTCAGGCAGTGTAGACCTTACATGATTAGCTTGTATATGCTACAAAATGAATTAATATCTTAAACTGTGATTAATTGTACCAGTCTCTGTGGTGTCACACATTCAGAGGGGCAAGAACAGGAATAAACACATTTCAAATTAGTTCTTAAAATTTTTTCCACTCACAGACATAACCAGTGATGACATATCATTCAGTCTGAGCCAATCACAGCCAAAAGACACTCCATAGCACACTTTCCCGAAGTAACCAATGACATCACACGTCATTGAGTCTAGACCAATCACAGACAGAAAATCTTCTACAGCACTCTTCCCTAAAGTAAGCATTGAAAACTTCATCCCATCTAGAGCACACCAAAAAGCCTCTTCTTCTTGCTAATCAATTCCAATTTCCCAGTTGTAAAGTACACCATTACACAACTGTTTGCTCTGTCATGCTGCCAATTTCCATCGTCATACAAAGCGTGGCATTCTATTTCACCCAACTTTTCAAGATAGATTGAAAACAGACTGTTTAGCAGGCTGAGGAAATGACCAGCGGAGACTCCTTAACGATTGGAGTCTTGACAGTTTTCCTCAGCATCACTCAGTGGCTTCATTTTCCTGCTCACTCGAACTGCCTGCTTTGTGGGGACTTTCCAAAGAGCAAAGAATGTGTCTGTCACAAAGCAGAAGAAACATCTGAGAACAGATGCAAAGCTTTGAAATACTGATACATACCTGTGTCTGTGTGTGTGTGTGTGTGTGTGTGTGTGTGTGTGTGTGTGTGTGTGTGTGAGTTAGTGTCCTTGGATGGACAGGGAAATATGGACCAATTTTCATATGCAATAATACCATACTTTTCTGGTAAATGTTTTTTATCATGTTTCTTATAGTAGTTTTTATACTATAATTTCAATATAACCATTTTCCTCCATTAATCATTTTACATACCTTGGTGTCAGATGTTTTTTTTTAAATTCGATTTTCATTTTCTTCATTTTTTTCTAAATAAAGGCAACATAAAGAAAGCTACACCCACTAAAACTAAACTCAATACTTCTGCTGTAAGTGTTCATTTCAGCGAAATCCCTTGTTTGTTTGTTTAATTGAAATAGTTGCCTGTAAGAAGCATTTCAATATTTAATTATGAAATGTTTCTCATTGTACTCAACATAAAAGGAAATGTAACAAAAGGTGTAAAATCGTGTTTAACATTTGCTGCAGACTATAGAGAAACAGTCACTACATATTTGATAATTATGCAGTTTGTGTTTTTTGAGTTAACTTGTCTGACATTTCGGAATGAGCCAGGAATTTGTTATTATTTTTTAAATATAAAATTGTTCTTTGACCCACATGTTTCTATTTACACTAAGCTTTCTGGCACAAGTACAGTAAATCTGGGGACTGCAGTATATTCCAAGGTTGACGTGTCCACATATACCTGACTTTATGTATCCACGTTATACGTGTATATCTCCTGTAAAGTGGCCTTTGGTCAGTCCAGTTCATCACAGTTTCCATACATTCACAACCACACAGAGAGGAAAACACCATGTTTCCATCAGCAGAGAGGTTTTAGATCAACACACAAAGCGTCTTTTTTTTTTTTTTTTTTTTAAGTAAAGCGAAAAAAGTGTTGTGCTTTAATCCAATGCGTAGTGAGACGTGCTTGATGGGGTCGTACTAAGTACAACAGATATGCTTTATAATAATACATAAGATTCATGCTTTATAATTATTCCTCATAACTTCACACACTTCACTTCAGTCTCAAAATCTGTGAAATTCTGAAAGTTTTCCGTCAGCAGGCATCCACATCTTTTTGGTTGTTTCATGTTCATCTTCAGAAGGAATTTAAAAGCTTGAAGATGGGAGAGACACTGAGAAATGTAGAACACCAGCGTAAAGTATGATTGCAGGAGGGTGCTGGACCTGACTTTTCAAAACAGATGTACAACATGTGTTTAGTGCAGTGGCGTGTTACCGACTGCAGCTCACGCAGTGCATAGAAAAGAAATGTCACAGCTAAAAGCATTCGATTAACAAGCGTGTTATTACCGTCTTATTGGCAGGTCTGCACTCCCGATCATCATCACTGCATTAGCCTTTCGTCTGTTTCCACTCCTTTCATCTTGCATATGGTTAATGTGAGCACACTGTCAGGTACCGGCCTAGACAGAAGGTGGAGAAGCTGTTAAGAGTTTGAACCTATGATCAAACAGTTGACTGATCTCCTCATGTCTTAGGTGATCAGTGCTGTGAGAAGGTCCTCCTCTTGATTTCCTCTGTTTTTCACTTTCACTTGTTTCACATGTTCCAAAAAAATGAAGAGAAAAGTTTTACGTTAAGACAAAGACAACCTGAGTAAACACAAAATTCAGTTTTTAAATTACTGTTTTGTTTATCAAAGTTAAAAAGGCGCTCACCCATGTGACACGTGAAACAGCGTTTGGCTCTGCGCTCATGGCCTGACTGTGCCTCTGTTGTCACTAATAACTGCAATCACATGCTTCTCATGTCCTTATGTCACTGCAGAGGAACTTTGGCCCACTTTTCCTTCCAACATGACTTTAGTTTAGTCATATTGGAGGGTTTTTGATCATGCACTTTTGTGAGGGTAAAGGGATGGTATTTTCATGGCTTAATATGTGAGCCACGTATTTTTGGTGCAAAACAAGCTACAGTTCTTACCATTTGTGCTCATCTCAGTGGACTTCAGTGACATCACTGAGATGTGATGGAGAGGAGATGTGTGTGACAGCGTACCTGTGGCACACAAAAAGCCTGCTGCATACGTGTGACATCTTGCATGTCAGAAGTGAGACACACTGGGTCTCTCTCGGTGTGGTCATACAGTCAGCCGGTCACTGGACAGTCCAGTTTTTAAGATCCCCATACGGAATTTAATTGTGGGATTATTTTTATCTCATGGACTTGCACACATGTCAAATAATCCCATGAATGTAAAACTTTAAGAGCTGTTCTAATAAAAGGCCTGAGAAAAACAGCGGAGTACTTAACAGCGTCACGCTGAAACATGCCAAAATGCACAGCCTTGCACAGCCATCTAAAAGCGTGCATTCATTGGAGAATCACACTTTGTCAGTGTGATGTCCATATTAGCTGCAAAGCAAAGGGCCTGTCAAACGAACTGTTACACACAGGCACAAGTGCAACAGCTGAATCACTATTTTAACACATCTTACTCATCACTGAAAAACAAATATATATATAAAAAACACTGAGCCCGGCGTTGTCAACGACATGCATAATGTTCTGTGTTGGGGTCATGGGGTCAGCCACCATAATCTATCTGTGACCGTGTTTTTACCCTTTATCTGCCAGTTCTGTTGACCTGCATCACCTGACAGTATTTGCAACGTGATGAAAACAAATGCTGTTGAACCACCATCACCATAATTAGCACACGTGACGTGTCACATACTTAACAATAGACACTTTCACTTGCCTCGCTCCTGCGTCTGTCACGTGTGCTTATGCTGCAGGGTGACAATTTGCCGTGCGTATTTCTGGCAGTCACATGGCCCGAGGCACCTAACCCTCATAAATTCCATACAGCGCTTGCAAAATTAATTAATTGATTGTAAGTGCAGTAACTGGTTCCACATCTGAGCTGGTTTCACTCTGCTCTGCTGTGTTAAGATGTTATTCTAGCTCATAGCCTTTCTGAAGACAGTGAGCCTGTTTACACGTGGAGGAGAAGGGGAGATGTTCTGTTGACTTCTCACGTGATTTTTGAAATTGAAACTGAAATATTTATATATAAAAATCCACCCATTTTATATGCCTCTGGGGTTGTGGGTTCAAATCTGGCTCATAGTACTGTGTGTGGAATTTGTAGGTTTTCCCTGTGCATGTGTGGGTTTCCTCCATGTTCTCTGGTTTCCTGCAATAGATAATGTGTATTGGAGACCCTTTGCTTGTGTGTGTGCGAGTGTGTGTGTGTGTGTGTGTGTGCGCGTGCGCGTATTTATGTGTGTAGTGCCGTCTCACCCATTGAATCATACAGATGCAAAACTAAACTTCTTCTCTGTTTCCCACTGAATCCCCCCTTCGAGGTAAAACAGTTTAAAGAGCCATCGCAGGTGCTCTGAGTTTCATGCTGTGGCAGTATGTGTGTTTTGGAGGGATCCTTGTCATTCTGGTGTCTCATCTCCAAGTGTGTGTACAGTGAGCTATCCCAAATACACCAGGCTGCATCACATGTCAGTTGTGTTCCTAAGATGCTCAGCTGCCTGAGATGAGATGCTGAGATGCTGTGATGCTGAGATGTAAGCGGGGTATGACGCATTGGGAGTATGGCAGGAGATTCGCGGGCAGATGGGACCATTTTAATTACGCTCAAAATTTAATAATGCCGCATTCCTATACTAAGCTTGACACAGTTGCCACCAAAAAATGACACTAGAGCTTCAATTAGCAGGAAGGCCAATTAGTGTTATGTATATATACATCTTTGTTTTGCAAATACCCATGTTGTGACACCCACATGTAATGAAATTCAGACCAAAGTGGTAATGGATTGTCAAAACAACAGATTGTCAGTTATGTTTACCTAAACAATACTAGTTTATGTCGCAGTTTTCACATGACGTTTAATAAATTGAACTTATATTAAAACGCACTTTAACAGTTATCAGTTAATAGTAAATTTTGTGAAGACATACTAGTAACAATTAGGTAACTGATCTATTACTAATCTAAGAGTGCCCATTCAATGCAATTAGATAACTGGTCTATTACTGATTTAACACTATTCTGTGCAAGTTATTCCTGTTCTTATCACTTATGTCCCCATTACATACAATATCTTTGTACATCTGGGCCATTGTTGGATTCTGTTATCACAGAGTTGTGTAATTAGAACTATGGCTCTGAGCTCTAAAATCTGATCGGAAGAAAGTCGTCAGCATTTCACACAGAGGGAAATTGCCTTTGAATGTACATTCCAGATCATCAGTGTTTAAAAATCCAGTTATCATCTTTAATTCCACATCACTTCCGATAGATCAACAAGATTTATTTATGCGAGTCTTTTTTTGCACGGTTGGCCTATTAACTAAACGTCGACCTGAGGGAGTAGGCCCTGTGCTCAGCTGCACAGCCTTTCCGGAAAATCGCCGTTCGGAGACGTGCTGTGTTTAGTCACACCTGATATACAGAGCCGTTCACCAGGGACTTGTGCCGTAAATTTCAGAAATCGCTGACATCTCTGGGCATCTTTCCATCGTGCTCTTGGTGCTCAGAGGTAAATGGTTGCCTTGATGGAGCAGGTCACTCTCCCGGCCTCCGCATGTTGTTTGGCAGTTTATTAAAAACCCACCTAAATGCAGTGCTCACTGGAGTCCCCCCGCCCTGTCACAAGAATCCTGTTGATCGAAGTGGGTAATTATCTGTGATGGGCCCCCCAGCCAGACCCACTGTTCTTGGGACAAGGGAGAATTGATCTCCACAATAACTTGGGCCCAGAGTATGGTAATGGAGTAATGAGATTTCCACAGGGGAGAGAATGAGCACGTATACATTCACCGAGCAGGCCTCGGAATGTGAAGCCACATTGCTTGGAGCGGCGTTCCGGCCTAATCGCTGAAGTGCACAGAAGCGCGGGGTTTGCCACATTAGACATGGCGCAATTTAAAGAACAGAATGCTTGTAATTCTTGTGTGATATGAGCTCTGAGCGAGACGGTTTTGAACTTGAACGGGCCCTTGACGCATTAGAACATCCATTGTTCATACGTGTGAAGAATCTGTCCTCACATGTTCCCTCAGTCTGCCGGGTAATGCAATAAAGTGATGCAATAATGGGAAACCTAACCTGCTGTTACTTCGGCAGCGCTCACCCTTTCTGCGTGCCTGCCTGAGGTTATCGAGTTCGATGGTAGTCTTTGCCACACGGGGACACGTGTGTGTCAGTGAGCTTTGTGTCTGCAGCAGGACTTTTTGAAGGTGATGAGTGTGTTAATGCTGGTTACAGTGTTTGTCCATCAAAGAGCAGTAGTTGGGTGGTCTTTCCTTGCAAGACCTGAAGAAATTGTCTGCTGAATGTTTGTGTTTTTTGGGGGGGGGGGGTGACACCTAACACCACCGGTGCATTAGAATTCATGGGTAGTGTCAGTTTGACAAGAGCTGGGTTCGGTACTCGTTTATGACAGTAATCCCCAAGGATCATGGGATTGTGTGCATCGCCAAGAGTCTGTACTGGGTAATTATTCCTCTGCAGCAATACTGATATTCCATTTGCTTTGAAAGCAAAGGTGGGAATAACGTTTAGTTTGCATCCAGTTAGCCTGTTGTCAGCCAGCTTCAATCCAGTTAGCTTTGCTGAAGGGGGGACTTTGTCACTTGGCACCTGATCTGGGAGCTTGCATTAAAAGAAAGAGAAGCCATATGTGTGTCTTATTGTTCTGAAAACAAAGAAAGAGAAACCTCACATGTAGCTTATGGTTCTAAAATCAAAGAAATGAACTAAATGGTTCATCTACTGTTACTGTCATTGAGTCTGGAGAAGTTTGTGAAATTTACAGAATTTGAAAGAAATATTGAAGTAATTTTATTAACTTATAGGGTTTTTCTAGTTTTGGCAATAGATACCAAAGGAGCCTATGACAGTGTTAGGTCAGTTTGTGCCCAGTGGAAAGGAGATTCAGTTACTGTACCAACGGCCTGTGTGTAAAGTTGTCATTTGTGCTGCCTCTGGCCTCCATGAGTTTCCTGTGTGTGTAGATAGGTCTTCCTGTCACAGTACAAACACACACACACTTCAGGTAGAGTGTGATGGGGATAACCCTATAGAGGAGGTAGTGAGTGACCCAGCATTTGTGTGTGTGTGTGTGTGTGTGTGTGCGTGTGTGCGCATGTGTGCATGTGCGTATGTATGCTCTGTATTTGACAGGTGCTCTGTTCAAGTTGTACCTTAATTTGCAATCTGACTTCATGGGGAACATCTCTAGGGATCCTGCAGCTATACATTGGATAACCGGTTTTGTAAAATACATGAGACGTAACACATGAATTATGCATAAAAATGTACGTGGAGTTTGTTATTTTATTACTATTTTTATGTCAGTCCATTATATACCAAATTCAAGTATTTTATTACCCTAGAAAAAATGACAGGAAATCAACGATTTAGCTGATTTCATCAATATTCAGTTAATGAAATGCTTGTAACAAATGAAATATTGGAAATAACCTTGTTACTATACACTAACAACTAAAGGGGAAACTTGCAGTTGGGCTGCAGTAATGCTGACCACGAGTAGCTGTTTTATTTTTAAGGGACACCTGTTGCCACGGTTACGCTCTGATTACTGTCCACTTGGGAAGTGCTCCCCCACACTGGCTGTTTCATCACGTGTCTCCATACGTCCCCAGGGCTGTAGGACGGCGTTAGCCGACGGGTACAGAGCATTATCATTCAGCCGCGGTGCATCAGGGCAAGTCATCTTCTCAGGGTAAATATCAGGCCAGAATGAAAGCTCATGCACGTCGCTGTCCTGCATAGACCTTATCTGAACCAGGCCTGCAGTGAAGCACACGGTGGCTGAACCAAGCTAAGAGCCACTCAGCATACCTTTCGCTGGATTGCAAGGTAAACAAACAGCTCTGAGAGAAAAAAGAGGGGTGCTGGGTAAACGGAGCGTATTGTTCGGTCATGTTGTGATTCTGCTGGAGAGCTCTCCACACCAACAATGCTGCATCGCGCTTCATGTGTGCCTGTGGTTGGGATCCATCGCCCAACGTTTGTGCCAAGCTCGGTGCCCTGGCTGCTGGTTCAGTACCTGAAGTTGGGCTCACATCCTCTCATCGCCATGCCGACCCGTTTATGTCATGAATATAAAGCTGAATATTGCAATAAATAGCAGACATATATAACAGAGTTTATAAACAAGCAATATTCTATTTACAGACATTTCAAGGGATTCCAGGGATAGTTTCGGTGAAATAGGTGCACAGGCCCTTCCGAAGTTGATACCTATACAAAGTATTTAAACAAGAAACATAAGATTTTAACGGTATTTTACTCATTTACATATGGTTTTGCACATCATTTTTAGACAGACACAGAGGCACTAATCATACCTGACAGGTGACAATTAAGGGAGCTGATTAGCAACCCAAAGATACCATCAGCACAAAGTCAGGCAACATTAAACTCCTGGAAAAGATAACACAGCTGTCTTTTTAAGCACCACTGTCTGGTAATATAAAACACCTGTCAGAGCACTTTATGGTCCTCTATTGATTATTCCCACTGAGTGTTTCTGTGCTGGGCGATGCTGAACAGCGTCTCGCTGTTCTCACGCTTGCTCCTGCCCATCCCGGCCATACGCCACGTGCCACACGAGGCCTGTTGAATGCTGCTCGCTGCCACTCTCTGTCCCAGTCCTGGAGTGAAGGTTACAGACGGCCCTCTGAGGATGCCTGGCCATCACAGTGGCTGAAGGCTGCGTTTCGCTGGCCGTCAGTATAAAATGCAGACACATCTTTGCACTGCGGTGTCAAGAGTGGGGGGAGTGCTTCCACAGGCGTCCCTGGCAGGATGACTTAACGGGGCTCCTGTGTGTCAGGGGTCGAAGGGTCTCGGAGCTGGCAGGCAGCTGTTTGTCCTTACCTGGCCTTGAAGGCCATTAATTGTCTGGTGGTTTCAGGTTCTTGCCTCTGGTTTGTGTCCAATGTTGATGGACAGGAGCAGCTTATATGTCGTCCACATTGACTATTACCATGAGCCAATGGAACGTAGCGCCGCGCATCTTAGCATAACCACAAGTATTTTAGGAAATGATACTAAGAACAGTATGTTATATATGGAGTATTAGAATACTAATAATTTGGCATTTGCAATTTCCAACTTCTGCTTATAGATTTTACAAAAAAGAATTATAAAATGCAGTATCAAAGAGGGCTGGGTTATTGGGTAACAATAAAAAAAATGTAATTACAAAATGACAAACTGAAGTTGGTCCATCCCATCTTAGACAAACACCCAGACCACCACTCTCTGTGAAACCTGTGTTGTGTTAACCCCTCCCCTGCCTTGCCTCCCACCTCAGATGTACATCCAGACCACCACGCTGACCGTCTCCCTGAGCCTGAGCGCCTCCGTGGCCCTGGGAATGCTCTACGTGCCCAAGGTTTACGTCATCATCTTCCACCCGGAGCAGAACGTGCCCAAACGCAAGCGCAGCTTTAAGGCCATCGTCACGGCCGCCGCCATGTCCGGAAAGCTAACGCAGAAGGGCGGAGACCGGCCCAACGGTGAGGTGAAGACAGAGCTCTGCGAGAGCATGGACACGAACAGTGAGTATGGCCCACTCATCGCTGTCATCCAGTAGGGCATGGGGTCCCAGCCGGATGTGTGTCACACGCACCTACACACGCACACACAAACACGAACAGTGGGTATGGCCCACTCATTGCTGTCATCCAGTAGGGCATGGGGTCCCAGCGGGATGCGTGACACATGCACATGCACATGCACATGCACATGAACATGCACAAACATAAGCACACATAAACATGTGCACACACACACACACACAAACACACACACACACGAATATGCACAAACATGAATGCACATGCACACATGGCCGTGCACACACACACACACACACACACACGAGAATATGCACAAACATGAATGCACACGCACACATGGCCATGCACGCACGCACGCACGCACGCACACACACACACACACATACAGCATACAGAAATGGATTTATTCCAGTAGACACTTTTACATTTAACACGCAACGGGTTGATGTGTTACCAGAGTGGACACACACACATACACACATGTGCACGCACACGTTTAGTTTGCAAAACTGTACATGCCATTTAAGTGGGCTTTAATGAGGCATCATTGTGGTAATTAAACTTTTACCCTGCCCACCGTATTTATTGATAGCATTGTTAAGTGTAGCCGAAACATGACACAACAGAAGGAAAATGAGGTACGTTGTAAACTGTGAAGTCATGTCCCTCTCTTAGAGCTGCTGTTACGTTTTCTTTCTGTTCTGTTGTGTTTTTGGTTGATTCATTCATACAAAAGTCGTCGTTGGACTTGTACGTGTCCCGGTCCAGACCGGACACCAAGACATTCATAAATCAAACGTGCATCATGGACTCGTTTAGACTGTGGTCCAATGTTAGCATGGGGTGCTTGTGAAGAGCATGACAAGCCCAAGGTTTCCTGTGAACCGTCTTTCTGGGGGCTCATTATCATCCGCGGCAGCCATCACACGCTGTGTTTCTTGCACTCAGCTGTTGGGGGTCATGAAAATGTATATTTTGTGAGTGACTAATTAGCCTGTCATGTGACTGGCAGCACCAGAACTGTAGAACCTATACTGATTTTAAGAGAAATTTTGCAGAAAAAACAAGTTTCTCATATATGTGGCAGAAATTCCTTTTAAATAAACTGTATCAAAATAACGAAAAGAGGTTTAAAGCTTGTCACTTGTGAATTTTCTCTCTATATGCGTTCTTCTACAACTGGTTATGAAAGGTGAACATGTAAATTACAGCTCTTTTACTCCACAACTAATTAAAGCCAGTATTCACACATGAATGAAGTGTTAGCAGAGCTCTGACAGTGACAGCAGTCCGTTCATAGTAACACAGTTAGTGTCTTTAAAGTACACAATTAGTAGTTAAATTGACCAATTGAATATGGTGATAATAATGTTTTCTAAAATAAAGATTGTTCTTGAATCATAACAAACAACCAAACAAATTAACTTTATCAAAGTTGGGAGTAAAAGTTCTATGTAGTGAAACGAACCTAAATCTAATAATTTCAAGAATCACCTGCTCACTTTTAAACATGAAAGCACAATTTTTATCCGGTATCTATCGGATTTTAATGCTTTATAGATACAGGAATTTATTTAGTCACTTTGCTTTGACTAACTTGTGAAAACTTGTGTCTCAGAACCTTTGATAAGAGCTAAAGCTCATTTTCCTGTCTGCCCTGATCTGTTACAAATTCGTTTTAAATAAATTCAGCATGAGATGTAACCATCCACATGACTGTGTCTGTAATGCTTGCTGTGTGACTGGTGTGTTGCTTATTCAGGGCTGGCACAAGAGAAACTCGTCCAATGGTCCACATCCTGATTGTGTTGGTGCATCTGTGAACGTGCTCCATGACACTAATTCGAAAAGCCCCCACATTTTGTTCTCCAAGGTTTGATGAGTTGGACATGAACGTAATTTGTCATCTTCCACAGAAAGCTGTGGACTTACACTGTCTTTATTTTTTTTTTTTGTAAACATTCGAAAATTAGGCAATTTTGTCAAAATGTCACAAAAAATGGGTAAAGTCTGCTGGGTGTGGCAGTTTATATCCAAAAGCAATAAGTGAAAGGTACGGAGTCAGACGTGAGATGTACAGAACATTTCTGACAGAGTATTATGATACATGTAACCTTAAATTGTGTGTAATGGATTCATAGTCAAATCACAGCTTCGGTCTGAGATGTTGCTGGGGGTACAAACAAGATGAAAATGGTTTGCAAGAACAAAAAAAAAATGCAACAAGAGAACCTTTCACAACAAACATGTTTTCCCTACAGCAGCCTCGTCGACCAAGACCACGTACGTCAGCTATAGCAATCACGCCAACTGAGGGCGAACTGCGGGGAGGGAGCTCCCGAGCTTCTCCGGTTCCGACACAGACCCGTAAGGACGGGATGGGGTTTCCCCGGCTTCCGAGCATGAGACATTTTGTATCGTTCCGCTTCACACTTACGAGTAAGGAGAGGAGGAGAGGTGCAGGGACGGGTGTCCAGCATTCAGAGCTAACAGCCCTGCCACAACAACAACTACAAACTAACAGACTCAATAGACGCTGAACAAAACATTTCAAACATATATTAAAAAAATAAACAAAGGGATTAAAATACTTTTGAAAACAAAGATTTAAGTATAAAACATGAGAAAAACATCCACGTCAACCATGTTTGTTGTTATTCTACTTGTACTTTTGTG
The DNA here is from genome assembly GCA_025773905.1 of Chitala chitala. Lineage (NCBI taxonomy): Eukaryota > Metazoa > Chordata > Actinopteri > Osteoglossiformes > Notopteridae > Chitala > Chitala chitala. Next base: position 8,014 of record JABJVR010049147.1, on the reverse strand, counting down.
GTTGTGAAGACTTTTTCATCCTTGTTCCACTCTGTCCAACCTTCGTAACGAGAAGCGTTTGTCTCTTGTATTGGCTAACTGGGATGTAGCCCTGGGTTGTGAATCTGTAAATGCAATGGTTGAAGCATGTTTTTATACAAATAATTTATTTATAATAAAGGAATGTTTTGCAAATGTTTAGCATTGTTGGCTGTGTGTTTGATTGACATACATTTTGCTTTGTTACAGATAAGTACTGATTTCCTCAGTCATTAGAGTAGATCTACATTACAGTAGATATTTCTAATACTGTTAAAGTGTAATAATTTAAAGAACTAACAGCGTTTTTATACACTGTTGCCTATTAAAAACATGAGTATGTGTGTGTAATTACCAGTCACATGCCCTTGAACCAGTCCTTAAAATTGAATAGGAGTCCTTCCCTTTATTAAACTCACTGGTGGAGTTTCCCTCCTGTATTGATTTTTAACAAAATACCAGCGTGACCCTGTCCATGCATGTCACGCACAGCTGCCGGCACAGGAGACTCTGTAAGTGAGGAAAAAAAACGAGAGATGAGCTTTCATTTGCTTGAGCTGCCTTAACCAAATCATTACAACAGCACTAGTGCTGAATAAGGCGCTTTGAGAAGCCCTCACCTGAGTCCGCAGTGCTGGGAAAAAGCAAGACTGTTCAAACTGCAAAGATATTCTTCCAAATTATGTAATAGTCGCTCCTGTGTCTTGGTCTGGATTTTTAAAAAGCATGAAACGTAGGAAGCGATGAGTAGTGCAATGTTTATGTGGTGGCCTGGTGGTTGATGGGTAGAACATCAGGCTAGGATGCAGAAGTGTCCTGGTTTGAATCCCAGCACAGCCACCAGGTGTGTCCTTGAGCAAGACACCCAGCGCTGGCTAATTGTAATGTTAATCTGAAATGTTGTAACCCGGCTTGGATAAAAGCGTCTGGTAAATAGTACATGTATTTTGTGTCCATGTATGAACGGCCTGTTACAGATGCCTTTCGCTCCACAGAGATGTGTGAACAGAAGGCTGCTACTTATAGTCGTGTGGAGAGGTTGGCTCCTGAACCGTTCCGCACGGTACTTAAGGCAGTTAAATTTCCCACTACAGAAATGATTATAGACCCATAAGATGCATATGTCACTTTGGCCACAAAAGCATTCGCAGAAAGAATCGCTTTCATTTGAATAAATAATTAATTTAAAAAATGTAATGATAGGAATGCATGGTGTGTGAATGCTGCCAAATGGCATCCAACCGGAGTCACGTGCTCCCCCTCCAAACCCCAGACGGCCTGGAGTGCGTTGAAAACCTGCTCCTTCTAGTGAAGGCTGCCGGTGCTGTTCATACCACTGGCTGCAGTCATTATTTTGACTTGACTTGAGGACAGATTAAAGCTGCCTTTGAGATGAGTGCTTCATGCTAGTTAATACAGATGGTCCCCATCTACAATGGCTCAACTTACCAGTTTTTGATCTTACAGTGACGATAGCGATATTAGAAAATTGTATAAATATTTTAAGTTTCGCACAGCAGGCAAACGCAGCAGCGCATGCGGTACGATAGGTTGGGACGATGCCGGGATGTACGCATCTCCCGCCTGGTGAGACGCCTCACTCCCGTCAGCGATCGACACAGTTTAGCTGTCTCGGTGTTAGAGTGCTTATTTTTTTTTAGAGAGCGTATTTATTTTGTCTCGACTTACGATATTTTCAAGTTACGATGGGGTCATTGGAACACATCTCCATCGTAAGTCGGGGATAACCTGTACATGATACAAAAGCTACATACATTTCCAACTTTCTCACTGATTGTCATCAACATTAACTTGACTGGTGAGATACACGCCTGTTTCAGCGGTTGATTCCCCTGCTTTCCTACAATGGCAAACTAGATGATGGATGGAAAAGAGCTAATTTCCATGAGAATTTAATGAGAAGGTCTAGAGGTAAGTAAGATGGTGGGAGTATTTCGTCATCGATAGGACACGTTGACCTTAACTTGTCAGTCACCAGCAGCTAGGACCTTGTCTTTTCACGTGTGAAATGGGAATTGATATATGTCCCAGTTATCTCAAATAGACTAATTAAATAATTCAGATGCTGTCAAGTTCCACACAGTGATTCTGCTATCAAACGGCTTCTTTTAAGATGTGAATTGCCTTGGTAAAATGCGACAGAACTTGAGCAGTGAGGCATGGGCTCTTTTATTCTCCAGACGCCGAAGACATATAACCCTTCTACAAACTTTGACGGATGTGGTTGCTATGACAGTGAACCAGATGTTTAGGACACAGAGTGCTGGTACTTAAACACGGTTTGTGTTCATGGACATCATAGCTCTTGAAAATATCCACTCTGTTGTGTGATCATTCAGAATGTTTGGAAGTGTGTAACGATTGGGTTTAATAAACTGTTTATTTACAGACACAACATCCATATTGTGTTTTTATGACTTACATTTTTTAATTTTTAAAACATCCTTTAGATGGCATGGCTGACAATAAAGTGGGTTTTTGACAGCATGCTTCACTTTGATATTTGCAGAGTATATAAACAAAGTAAAGAGTTTTAAAAATATGTCCATCTTCCTTCACGTACGTCTAGCAGAATAACAACTGGTTATAAGAGCAGCAGCATTAAAATGCTCAGTCTTGATGCAATCAACCTGGTGCTGACGTGGAACTGCTTAAAATTTCAGTATGAACATGAAGTGTTTGAGCACAAAACTCAAAACAATTTGGCAACTTCTGCATTCCCCACACAAGTGTATGACTGAAGAAATAATTTTTGTTAAAATCCAAAGTATCCCCCTCTATCTGGCAAGCAAACACTTTGCTCTTAAACACTATATAACTCCTGGTTTGAAAATGGCATTTATTGTGAATCACACTCAAACCCTTCCTGGCAATCAGGGAACTTTCCCAGGACATTCAACAATGTCCCGAGAACGTTCTGGAAACATTCTCTTCATTTCCCTGACTGTGTTCCTTCCTTAGGGATGTACATGTGCCCCAAGGTTAACGGCACCTTCTTCTGCTAGTTTACACGGTGCAGCTGGTTGTTGGTGTCCCATGTTTTGTCCCAGATCTGGTTGAGTCAGACTGGACTTACTGTGACATTGATGGGGGAAGGAGAGGGGGTGAATAACAGAACTTTCTACTTATTTAAACTAACCATATCTTAAAAATAATTCGATTCTCTTTAAAAGAACACAGTACTAAATTACTTTCAACAGTAGTATGGGTGGCATGTTAAAGAAGAAGGGATTCTGGATGGAGCATTGGCAGTGAAATGTGCAGATTAGTATTTATTAATTAAAATTATAATAATTACTTTTGTGCTACACAGAAAAAATAATTAATAGCCAGTTTATTATACTGTATACATGAAGGAGAATCAGTTGTCTGCATGTTTCATCAAAGCTCAGAGCACAGGTCAAGTCCACACTATAATAAGATGCTACACACGACATCCAAAAACAATTTATAAAATCTGAGGAAAGTGTGAAATTTCTAACTCATTTACAAGTTGGACATGGATGCTAGTTTAGCACTAACTCTAATTTGTAAGTAGGAGTGAGTCAGCTCTGTGAGAAAGTAATTCAGTCCTGTTAGATAGCTGTTATCTTTCATACAGTGCATTACAGAACTTTCAGTACTGAATAGTTACAGTCAAAAACTGATGAAATATTTTTAACATCCTTTGATGCTCATTAAGGAAAAAAAGGAAGAAAAAAACAAAATAATAACAGAGACAGAAGACACACTTCCTTGGTGTGTGTGTGTGTGTGTGTGTGTGTGTGTGTGTGTGGGATGTGATTACGTGTTTCATAACAAGCCTCAGTGCTGTCATCTTGATTCTTACCTGAGCTGAAAACTCTTGTTCTGTTTCCTGCCATCAAAGCGATTGGTGAGGGAGGCACTAGATCCCGCTGTCTTGAATGAATGGTTCTGGGGAAGATGCATTCCGCTCTTCTGCAGACACACGTTAATGAGGACTCTGGCGGCCATTTTGCGGTCTGTGGACCAAAGATAAACAGCTGCGTAATATAATCAGTGGAAACAGGAATGAACCTGAGTTTTACTGAATAACCTTAAAGGCTGTGGGCCAGAACAGGTGACATGGATAGACAACCCAAATGTTCTCACCTATGGCTTTTTGTTTCATTAATTTATTTAAAAGAAAAAAAAAGCCCTTTCTTGTTTAAAATACATTAGTTTTAATCGGTTGCTAAATGCAGTGCAGCTCTGCTCCCTCCCAGGATCATTTTGAACTGTGTGTGCGTTTGGTATGTCAACATTTAAAATCATTTAGTGACGTTTGTTTAATTATTAATAAGCTGAATTATGCTTTTTGTTCAGGAACAGACTAAATGTTCTTTATTCAGGATAGTGGTTAAAGTAATCAAAATACATTGCTATTAGAACTCAGATTGGTAGTAATTTAGCCTGCCCCATGTCAGGTAATTCTCTAAAAGGTTTTGATCTGCTTTGAAGCCATGTTCTGGCGGTTAAATGCACAGACATGGTAACCTGAAGGCTATAGATGAAAGCCCATGGATGCAATTTACTGTTATAGCTTTGAGTGAGGAACCCTTGGTAAGTTTCTGTGATCATCTCAAAGATTTTGAGTCCTTTTAACGAGATATGTCAGAAAAACACATTATAATGTTTTTACCTCCTTCCCTAGAGGAAATGCAGGAGCAAAGGTTCCAATATTAGAATCTTCTTTTGCATGTCTTTTGTGAAGATGTTTAAAAGGCTGATTTTTTTACACTCCTCTATATACTGTTTACATTATTCTACTGTATGTCATAAAGATAGCTGGCTTTCTCCAATAGTTATGATGCCCAAATGGCTACCAGAAACGTACAGCGAGGTGTCACACCTCAAGTCGACTCCAAAGGTCAGTGTGCACTGAGCTGACCTCTACACTTACAGCGAGGTGTCACACCTCCAGTCGACTCCAAAGGTCAGTGTGCACTGAGCTGACCTCTACACTTACAGCGAGGTGTCACACCTCCAGTCGACTCCAAAGGTCAGTGTGCACTGAGATAACGTCTACACTTACTTACTGTCATGTTCATAAACTCATACCTCCTGAACAGCAGTAATTTGGTCTTCCTTTTTTTGGGTGACACAGCTAGTGTAGGAACATTGAAAGCTTTAGGTTACATTTTAAAAAGAGAAAATATATTTTATTTTTATTGAATGAATGTCCTTTAGGGGAGTGATCTGAGCGCACTTTAAACCAATGCGGAAAATTTTCAGAACCAGTACAGTTCACAGAAAACGCGACATACTAAACCGCCGTTCATCGCTTTAAAAACGGTGTTTACCAAGAGCTGCTGTAACACTGTGGTGTGGCTGATATGGAGCACCTGAGGAATGTGCCATGTGGGTAAGGTGTGAGCACAACTGGGTGGAGTTTTGGGCACAGGTGGGTGCAGGCGTGGCCACAGCTGGATGGAGGTGTGGCCACAGTTGGATGAAATCAGTCAAAAAACTGCAAATATCTTGAGTGCAATCCACAATGACCCTCATCATTTTTTCATGGACTCACAGGAAGCATTTTGAGGCTCGTGCGTTGCATGGGACCACTGGATCTCAGTCAGTGAATCTTCTCCATTATGACTTGTATTTTGCCTAATAAATGGTGGTGTGTGCTTATGGTGAAATCTCAGTATCATTTCTGCTATTAATATGTCTAGAGAAGGTGTGCTCACTCCCGCCGAATGGATTCTAATGATTTTATGTCGCACCCTTGGCTACTCTTCCAATTTATTCCGTCTTCACAAACACCTTTTATTTCTCCTCAGTGACTTTCTGCACGGCCCAGAGAAGAAAACGTTCAGAAAGGACAGATCGATTGTTTGGAGTCTAATCAATGTTTACGCGCAGGAATGACAGGTTTAAGTTGGCGCTTCACTTCTAGAACATTGTGTCAGGACATCAGTGGGGCTGTTGTGTAGCATGTCTGTGGAGTATTACCTCAGAAGACATGCTGGAGAGAGTTTGAAGATCTTGAATATTTGTATTGTAGGTGGGCTTCCAAAATCCATGTTGACAGGGGTTAGTATGAGCTCTCAGTAACCAATGGGTGTAACAGTGTTTTTATTGGTTACTTTGTCAGTTTATGATGGTCTAAACTGTGCATTGATTCACATAGCATGGTGGGGTTGTTTAACAGGTGGCCTGGTGACTCAGTGGGTAGAACATCAGGCTACCATGTGGAAGTCTCCCAGGTTGAATCCCAGCCCAGGTGCCAGGTGTGTCAAATGCTAGCTCCCCGCGTGCTAAAAAAAATTTCTGCCCCCCCCCCCCATTGGGATGGGTTAAATGCAGAGAACAAATTCCTTGTATGCAACCCACATACTTGGGTATGAACCTGATTCCCTTCCATTGCATGTCATCTCACCAATCAGTTTGATTTTAGCGTCTACCATAAATGTAATACATGAACAGGTGTATGCATAGAACATAAAATTTATAAAACTACGAATATTGTCTTTTCTAAGTGCAAAATTATATCACAAATAGAGCTGCAAACATTTTTACATGCATAATGACCAATATTTAATGTTTTAATTACAGCGATGGAAAGACTTTATACGGACTCCAGCCCCATGAAGGTGGAAGACACATGTGTTGCGTGTGATTTGCCACGGAGCTGAAGCCCCGTGCTCGTGTTCAGTGGTGACTCGGCACAATACTGGACTGGGCTGCTGACTGAGTTCGAAGCGTGGGACTCACGTGCTTTGTGATAGGAAGCCGATTATAAGGTGAGGATCTTGTGGAAGGGGCTGCATTTTCGACCTTCTTCAGAGCTGGTGGACGCTGATAAGGCCTGCACTTAGCGTCGCAGCCTGGGGGCCACAGCTAACGTGTAGGAAGTCAACACCCAGTGGGATGGATGGCAATAGGTGCAAAGCCAAACTGCCGTGCCTCACATCGGTGAGTTTTAGTGCAGCGTGTGAATAAGACACGCTGCCATGTAAGACCCTTTAGCTCTCTGGGCTTGGATTCTCATGGCAGGAATGCGTTCACAAAGAACTTTTTCTTGGGATAGATGTTCCTTTTGTGTTTGTTCTCTCTCTTTTCATAGGCACGTGTAGGGCTCTGATAACTCCCACGTCTAATTATTACTGTACATCGTAGCATTCTGTAAGAGAAGAAAAAGGGTTATGATCGATAAAATGATCGTTTCTTTGTCATGATGTTACTGTTCTGCATTTGGCTGGACGTAGTGCTGTTATAGTCTGCCAGTGTTGCTCTTTTTATGGGTATTGATGAGTTTAAGGTATTAAGCTGTATTCTTTAAATCCACTTCAAAGCATTTCAAATTGAATTAAGCTGCATGATTAAATGGGACAGGAGGGATCGATTGTGCACAATGGCTCTTGGTTTTGCATTGGGGTCAATTATAGTGAGCGCCGAAGACGTGGAATATCAGCCCTGCTCCATCTTCCCTTTGTCAGTACAAACACATCCTTTTTTTACCTTCACAGGTTGTTTTTGATTTTGATCCAGGTTTGTTTCCTTTGATCTTTGAGCAGAATCTCTGCCCCCTTTGCTTCACTAATCCCATCCTGGAGGCCTTTGTGGAATCCGCTGGTTGGTGAGAAACTCCTGGTTGTCCTTGCTGCAGCACCTACCGTGAGAGCAGAGTGCTTTACTTGTTTTGGAGCACGTTTCCCGTCTCAGTTAAGGACAGAGCAACAAACACACCCACAGTACAGCTACCATGGAAAGTCAGCTGCTGCAATTGATAAAATGCATAATTTACTCAAAAGCGTCTCGTGGATCTGTTAAGGTTTCATAAAAGTTTAATGTAAGTAATAAGGCCACATTTTTCACTAATTAATTTTTCATTGCCACATGTTGTCTACATTACAGTTCTGTGAATAAGTTACCTGTACGTGCATGTTATATGGTGTGTGTGTGTGTGTGTGTGTGTGTGTGTGTGTGTGTGTGTTTGTGTGTGGGTGTGCATAAGAAAGAGACAGCATAT